>JALXJV020000010.1:11318193-11373252 GCA_024633595.2 Lepomis macrochirus
ACTTTCCAGAACTGCTGTACAACAGGTTCAGACATATATTGACATACTATGTAGGTAATCATTAACTTGAGTAGAAGGACTTTTGTAAAAAGCAAATGCATTCACTAATTCATCTAGAATTAAAGATACAGTTCTGTTAAACCAATTTGAGTGTCCCATTTAAACTTGGATGTTGAGCCAAGGCGGTCAGGTAACACCAACATTTCAAGTTATTGTTTTGAACTTTCAGAAGATAAGGGAATGTTAAACTGCAGTGTATTGTGACCACACACTCTTACTCCCAGTACTAATCAGTAAAAAAAATACACCTCTACACTTCACTTCTGACATTTTACCCTCATTTAGGCTGTAGCCCACAACAGAAACCCATCTCAACACTAACAAAACAATAATGATAACTCACCTACGTCAGCCGTTCAGAATCCAAAATATGGCACACTGCAAATAAATATGGGCATTTGTCACTGTTTTGTGACGTTTTATAGACTAAACAATTAATTGAGCAAATTCAATCTGCAGATTCATTGAAAATAATTGTTGTTACAGCTCTAACTGTTTTTTTCAACATTATGTAGAGGGTCCAAGCCCACTGACTGGTTATGTGTCAGGGATTATTTCATCTTGATTCTTATTTTGGAGACGATTTATGTACTAAAATATGTAGGTAGTGGATCTGAAATTACAGGTGAAATGGTCTCTGATACTTCTTGTATTTGTATTATTGGTATTTATTAAGGTGAAGGTGTTCTGGATGGCAATAGGCGAATGAATAAGATGTGGTAGGTGTGGGAGACTTGGGTTTGATTCCCACTGTGGCACATCCACCATTGTGTCTCTGCAAATGTAAGTCGCTTTGGATAAAATAAAATATGGTTCGCTGCACTTCAGGAACCAACAGAAACAGATTGTTGGTAATCTGTTTCTGTTGCTGTTTACATTTCCCAACCAGCAGCTTTTTTTATGTGTTACATCCAGATGTAACAGTAAATTCTGTGGATGATTCAGATTACTGTATAGGAGACATTTTAACAAATACTGTATGTAGGAGTACCAGGCAATTAAGAAAAACTTACCTAGGTTGTATCCCAGCTTAGAGTGCCAGTCGGCAGGGTAGTGATGCCATACAGTATACTCTATGCTATGGCATCAAATGTTTCAGAATTTTATCTCACTGCCTATTTGCTTAGTAACAGCCACACATTTTCCCTCAAACTATGTCAACTCTGAACCATCACCTGTCTGATCTCTGTGTTCAGTTTGCAGAGAAATATGGAAACGTTTTCAGCCTTCGGCCCTTTGGTGGATGGTGGTCATAAATGGCTACATACCTCCAAAAAGTATAGGACTACATAGATCGCCCCATCATACCATTGACGGAAGCATTAATTGGGAGCAAAGGTTGTGTGTATTGCCATCCATCCATCCATCTTCATCCTCTTATCCGGGGTCAGGTCGGGGGGGCAGCAGCTCCAGCAGGGGACCTCAAACTTCCCTTTCCCTAGCCACATTAGCCAGCACTGACTGGGGGATCCCAGTCAGAGCTGGCTAATGGGCGTTCCCAGGCCAGTGTGGAGATATAATCTCTCCACCTTATCCTGGGTCTTCCCCAAGGCCTCCTCCCAGCTGGACGTGCCTGGAACACTTCCCTAGGGAGGCGTCCAGGAGGCATCCTTACCAGATGCTCAAACCACCTCAACTGGCTCCTTTCAATGCAAAGGAGCAGCGGCTCTACTCTGAGCTCCTCACGAATGGCCAAACTTCTCACCCTATCTCTAAGGTAGACACCAGCCACCCGCCTGAGGAAACCCATTTCGGCCGCTTGTACCCACAATCTCGTTCTTTTAGTCATGACCCAGCTTTCATGACCATAGATGAGGGTAGGAACGAAAATTGACCGGCAGATCAGAGATCTTTGCCTTACGGCTCAGCTCTCTTTTTGTCACAACGGTACGTTAAAGCGAGTGCAATACCGCCCCCGCTGCTCTGATTCTCCGGCCAATCTCCTGCTCCAGTCTCCCCTCACTCGTGAACAAGACCCCAAGGTACTTGAACTCCTTCACTTGGGGTAAGGACTCATTCCCTACCTGGAGTTGGCACTCCATCGGTTTCCTGCTGAAAACCATGGCCACTGATTTAGAGGTACTAATCCTCATACCAGCCGCTTCGCACTCTGCTATGAACCGATCTAGTGAGAGCTGAAGGCTACGGAAAGATGATGCCATCAGGACCACATCATCCGCAAAAAGCAGTGATGAGATCCCAAGCCCACCGAACTGCAGCCCCTCTTCGCCATGGCTACGCCTCGATATCCTGTCCATGAATATCACAAACAGGATTGGTGACAAAGCGCAGCCCTGGCGAAGGCCAACCCCCACCTGGAAAGAGTCCGACTTACTGCCGAGTACTCGGACACAGCTCTCGCTATGGATGTACAAGGATTGGATAACCCTAAGAAGGGCCCCCCTTACCCCATACTCCCGCAGCATCTCCCACAGTATCTCCCGGGGAACCCGGTCATATGCCTTCTCCAGATCTACAAAGCACATGTAGACTGGATGGGCATACTCCCAAGCCAACTCCAGGATTCTTGTGAGAGTAAAGAGCTGGTCAGTTGTTCCACGACCAGGACAAAAAATGCATTGTTCCTCTTCGATCTGAGGTTCGACAATCGTCCGAACCCTCCGTTCCAGCACCCTGGCGCAGACTTTACCAGGGAGGCTGAGAAGTGTGATACCCCTGTAATTGGCACACACTCTCTGGTCCCCCTTTTTGAACAGGGGAACCACCACCCCAGTCCGCCATTCCTTGGGCACTGTATCCGACTTCCACGCAATGTTGAAGAGACGTGCCCAAGACAGCCCCTCCACACCAAAAGCTTTTAGCATCTCTGGGCGGATCTCATCAACCCCAGGGGTTTTTCCACTGTGGAGTTGTTTGACTACCTCAGTGACTTCCTCCAGGGAAATTGACAAGAAGAGGGCGTGTCAGTCAGATTTAGGAGTTCCTCAAAGTGTTCCTTCCACCTCCTGTTGAGGTCAACAGGGTCCCATCATTACTGTACACAGCTTGGACGGTTCCCTGCTTCCCCCTCCTGAGATGGCAGACAGTTCTCCAGAAACACTTTGGTGCCGACTGAAAGTCCTTCTCCATGTCTTCCCCCGAACTTCTCCCACACCTGCTGCTTTGCTTCTGCCACAGCAGAGGCTGCAGTCCTTCGGGCCCTTCGGTACCTTGCAACCGCCTCCGAGTCCTCTGAGACAAGAAATCCCGGAAGGCCTCATTCTTCAGTCGGACGGCTTCCCTGACCACCGGTGTCCACCATGGTGTTTGAGGGTTACCGCCCCTTGAGCCACCTAAGACCTTGAGACCACAGCTTTCCACTGCAGCTTCAGCAATAGAGGCTATGAACATTGCCCATTTATGTTCAATGTCCCCAACCTCCACAGGGATGCCAGAAAAGCTCCACCGGAGGTTTGAGTTGAAGATCTCACGGACAGGGGCCTCCACCAGACGTTCCCAGTTCACCCGCACTACCCGTTTGGGCTTACCAGGTCTGTCCAGAGAGTTGCATTTTGTTTTAAAAGTTGCAAGTTAGTATTTAGTTAGGTAGTAGCATCAGACTAACACATATTAGGCACATTAGCATTTAGCTAGTTGTTGGATATACCTAATTGTCTAATGCTCTGTGTTTCCAAAAGGTCTGGTGGCATCAAATGGCAGTCCATGGAAGCAGCAGAGGAGATTCGCTCTTCATACACTCAGAAACTTTGGTGTGGGCAAGAAGAGCTTGGAGCCATCCATCCAGCAGGAGTGCCAATATCTCACTGACACTTTTGCCCTTCAGCAAGGCAACAAACAAATCTTATTTTTCAACAAGCAACCGCTAATCAACTTATGCTGCATAACTAGTTGCAGGGTAGGGAAAGTTGTAGGGAAAGTTTGTGGACACAGGTGGGCCTCCTGCAACATGTAGTATTATGTACTGTATGTATTAGAATTTATTGGAAATATTGTTAACTATTTTATCAAGAACACCATAATCAAAATGGAATTGAATGAAACAAACATAAAAGGCATTGAATTACTCCTAATATATATTCTTATGACATAAACCCTGAAATCAATAAATGAGGCCATAAATAAATGTAAATATAAATATATAAATGACCTAATAAAGATCAATAAATAAATTAGGTTTTTTTATATATATAAGCACTATCAAGGCTGCAAACAGTGGTAACGGACTCAAAAGGCACGACTCAAGGTGGTTCACAAATAAACAGTTTATTGAACTAAGTCCAAAAGCCACAGGCGGCAGTAACCAAATCGCAGGGCAGAAGTCGAAATCACAAAATGGAGAGCTAAGGTCAAAACAAACTAGAGCACACACTGGGAAATCGATAGGGACCTTTCTCATTTCCCAAATTTCCACCTCCTCGACTCGCGGCGCGTGTTAGTCCCTACTACTCAAGATGCGAGGTCGAGGAGGAGACGTGAGGAGAGAGGAGTCAAGGAGTCGAGGAAACGGGCATTTAACGAAATGAGATGTCTTTTGTTGGGAGCCGTCATTTTAAAGTGACATCAATTAAATATGACCTTTTGCACAGCTGCATCATCTGTCCACTGTTTGAGCTGTGATCTCCGTCAGAGCAGCAAATCAGCATTTGGCTCTAAAGGCCACACATCACATCTTCACAATCCAGAAACATCTCTTCCAATAAACATTATAGCATCTGTTGAAAACAGTACAGTAGCCTTATCATTCACTAGGCCACACAGTAGGCTACTACTTTTTTTGTGATGTGCCTTTTGCTTTTAAACAGGAGATCATTTCAACCCTCAGCCTGACGAGGTGAGAGTTTCATCATCAGTGCCTTTACAAAATGACACAGAAACATTCATCTTATATAGCCCCAATTAAAACTGTCACCACAGGACTCAACGATTTACTTTGGTGATTAGAGAGGCTGCTGTCAGTCATTTAAACATTTCCATCCATACAGTAATGTCACAGCAAATATCATGAAACAAAACAGAAAAAAAACCTGTAGTAATAAACTTGACAGGACAGAGAGAGGAAACAGAGGAAACAGAATTAAACTTTCAACTTCTACAGTAAAAGTCTTCAAACTGAACTTAAATCTAATACCTTTAATCTAAAGATTAAAAATTACTCTAAAAATCTGTTAAGAGCCGATTTATACAAACTGTGCAGCAAGATGTCAGTTGACATTTGGACCATGTACAATGAGCAAAATCTATCATATATTTATCAAGAGTTCCATATAGTCAGTTAATTACTAGATTAATTTAACCTCAAAACAGAAAGGGAAGTACATAAGTAGTGAAGGAGTAAAGAAAATAAACATTGCTTAATTTGTCAAGGGCTTCAGATGGGTGAGGGTTTTTAGATTTGGATTTGTGGTCTGTAGGTCAGTAAAATGATTGGACTGTTTATAGAGCTTTGAGAAATACCTTTTTTTTACCACAGTGAAATACTGTTAGTTCTGGAGTGCACTGTAACACATGTATTCTGACCACAGCTGAAGTACATCATTACAGTGCCAAATTGATACTTTTCTGGTGCCTAAATGGTCCCTGTTGCGAGATCTCGTCACCGTGGGTGTGGTGTATGTATGTGTGTGTGTGTGTGCGTGCACATTTGTTTACTTACAGGGGGCCTCGCTTTGATGTAGCCAGTGCAATGCACCACAGAGTACTGAGCCTCTCCTTCTTTTGAGGGTCCAAGGCCATTCCTGTCCATCAAACAGACACACACACACATAAAGAGATACATCAGCATGGACTGTGTGAGACCTTTTGGATGTGAAGAAGAACACAGAACATGAATTAATCAGATCCTGACTGATCCTAGAGATTTGGGAGATTTTTTGTTATTAATTTATGTTTCTGTGGCTCGTGCGTAAATGCGCTCAGTGTCACTGAGGAGACGCTTCATCTAGCAGCTATTTAATGTTCATTTTTACAATCCTGATATAAAAGTGAAATGACATAACAGGCGCTACACAAACGGTGAAGGGCAGAAAGTTCGATTGCGCATTTGATTATTCTTAATAAGTTAAACTAATTCAACGTATGAATACAACAGGAACACTGCAGCTTTCTGCTCTGGCTAAGGGTTGGTCCAGCTGCTTGTTACGCCTCTTGTAAACATCACAGTGGCTGAAAAGACTTCCGCAAAGGATACACCGATGTGTCCTCGCTTATAGCTCCTTCAGCAAGCCTCAATCCTCGCTTCTCAATGTGTATTTTAGGAATTGAGATGTCCTTCAAGATGGCGCACTGAGATCGATTTCCACGTCACACGCTTGAGGATCGAGGAGTCAAGGAGACAGAAATTTGGGAAATGAGAAAGGCCCTAGGACTCTAACACAGGGGATTAAAACAAACTGGAACTGAAACAAAGGGGAAGTGGGTATTTATGCACTAGGGCCTGTGAGACAACAAGGCACAGGTGGAGCACATTAGGGCAGGGACAGGTAATCACACAGGGCAGGAAGCCAGACAAAGGCCTGAATAGAGATAAGACGATAAATTCCAACAAAAACAGTAAGTGATTGCAGACATAGATTTGAACACATAGCCTAAATTTAGGAGCTGGGCATGACAGTACCCCTCCCTCTAGGGCTGACCCCTGACAGCCCAGGGTCCTCGGGATGTTTCTGGTGGAATTTGCGATATGACAGTGTGAAATTAACCAGTATTTTAGCAGTGCTAAGATACTCTAGGTTCCTGTGATTCGTCCATACCAGGAAAGGCTGCACCACCCCCTCCAGCCAGTGTCTCCACTCTTCCAACACCACTTTGATGGCCACCAGCTCACGGTGACAATTTGCGAGACATATATGCACAAGGGTGGAGCTTACCATCCTGAGGGCATGCACACAGATCCTTTAATCATGTTATGATTGTTGTCATTGCACCAGGGTACTCTGCAACTTCCCTGCTGGACACACAGTTGTTTGAAAAGCCACAAATTCAACAGAAAACACAACATCAGTTGACACAATCAGCTATACTACTGTTTAAAGTACAATTTATAACAATAAAAAAGTTTCTTTTTAAACTGCATTATGTCATTTAATCTTGGTGAGGTCTCATAACTAAATACATTTTGGGGATAATCTTTGTTGATGTTGTGAGTTTCGGTATCAGTCTCGAAAATCCCACATTGGTTTGGCTTTAATCCTCCATCACAGTATCCAACATTTTATGGTGCAATATTGATTTATTGTGATTTATGTCTGTTTTTTTGACAAATCCAGCAAACAAATTGTAACAAATTATATTTTTGCTTTGGAAACACTGTTCTTGAAACCTTCATGCCAATAAAACCCTTTAAATTTATTTATTTTATTTTTTTTAATATTGGAGGGAAGGGGGGCTGCTCCCATAAGGTATAATACATTACAGTATGGCTATATTTTAATGTATTTGGTGGACAGACATTTCTGCAAACTCCATCAGCCTGGCCATCGCTCCACTCTCCGCTCAAAATCAGTCCTGCTGAAAACAAACAAAACACAACACACACATACAGTTTAGATTTAGATTTTGGACGGCTTTGCAAATTAAATCTCAGCTGTTTGACAGCTGGAACTTGATGATTACTTTATCTAGGTATAGAAATATCATGTGTTCATACATTCTTTTAAACACAAGAGGCACTGGGATAGTTCAATGTGTCACCAGCAGTGTACATGTGCTATCATCATAATTCTTTATCACGATAGTATCACATTTTTACCTTTATTAGTCACAGGAAGCCATTAACATGAGGAGTTGTGTGCAAAATAAATCATTGTATTCTATCTAACTGCACTGTCTAACAAACATTTTGTGTAATGACTGAATTAACCAAGGAACAACATCACTATACAAGCTAGCCATGTTATCTAGCTGAGATAGCTAACTTACCATTCATCATAATCACATGTAACGTTACTACTACAGCGGCAACTAAGTGCTGCTATACTGAGTTACAACAAGTCTAATAACCAAGTCTAAAGATATACTATGTATGCTATGTTGAAGTACGCCGACTTCCCCGAGTCCATTAATGAGAAAGGATCAGAAGGAGACGAGTCATCAGATTCCCATAATATTTTATTGAGCTCAGAAAGCAGATATATATCTGGAGACTCTGCTATCCTCCTCACACGTCTGAGGTTCCCCACACGAGTCTGAGGTCTTCCTGCTAAGCAATAACTATATAATGGAAACCACACCCAGCTGCACATCTTCCTTTGTCCTTATTTAGGTATGTCTGGTAAAGATGTAAATCTCATGGCTGACCTATGACCTTATGGAGGTGTGCATGGAGTCTGGACAATGTAAATGCCATGGTGTGTGTGAGTATGTGGGTAGGGGAAGTATATCGTGTGTGTGTGTGTGTGTGTGTCTGTGAGGTGATGTATGAATGTGAGAGTATGCTAAGACAGACTTGAAAAATGTAAACTTTGCCTTTAATCCTTTTCTCTAATACTTGTTTGCATAAGTTTATTTATCTGGAACAGCCTTAAACCATTTCCCTCTCTGCTATCAGTTTTAGCTTCCTGGACTACACATTACAGAAAAGCCTTAATCTGAATGGTTCAACTGCTCCACTACTTCAAAGATTTATCCACTAATCAGACTTCAAATTTGCCTTTAAATGACAGTAATTATTTTGGTAAACTTTAAAAGAGAAAATTAGCCAAACAAATAAAGTCATGCAAGTGATTAGGCTCTTTTGATGGCAAAGTTACTCTGTTTGTTGTTCGTTCGGTCCCCCACTTTGGTCCAGACTGTCATGATCCTGTCCTGAGTTTGTCTGTGTTTGTATTATAAGGACGTGTCTTCTCTGTGTTCTGTATTTAGATTCTTCTTTCTCTGTTTTGGGGTTTTGGTTCTTGATTCTGAGGTTTTGGTTTTGTATCTGCATTTTAATCCTGTCATCTGTTCTGTGTAGTTTAGTCCTCAGAAGTTTTGTTAGTTGGCTCTGTATCAGATATATTAGTTGATGTCTTGTTGTGGAGTTTGTCTGTGTTCTGATATTTTGTCGACTTTATCCACTCTGTTTTATTAGTTTGGTCCCTGTTTTGTTGCTACGCCTTGCGTTTAGACTCCCTGCTGCTGTTCTGTTTACTTTAGCCTTAGTTTATAGTTTGCTTGTTGTTTTTATTTGCTTCCTCTACCTCTTGTTATTATCTGGTCATTAACTTAGTTTGTTGACAAAGTTACACGTTATTGTCCACATACGCCACAATCCTGTTAGCAATTGTGCAATATTGTTTGTGAAGAATATTTAACTAATTTAAAATTTAATTTAATTAATTAATAGTTTAAGTGTAATGTCTCAATAAAATTCACACTTAAAACTAAGAATATGCAGAGTAAAAATCAATTGAAAAACAGAACTAGAAAACAATATAAAATGAATTAATCAAAGTCTCTAGCAATTATATAACTTTGAATCTTTGATCCTTAAAGCTTACAAGCCCTGTAAGGTGAAACCTCCTGTGTAATAAACTTTACCTTGGTAAAATAAATGTGTGGGTTTTGTCTGCACGGAAGATATTCACCACATAGGGAAGAGCCTGCGGTCCTGGAGGATAATTTGGAGGATTCCTGTTTTTGAGTAAGGATGAATAACAGAAAATGTGCAGCAAATATGAAGTGGATACTGATCTATCTAACTAACAGAATTTGTTCTAGGGTAACTTGATAGATGTGACTCACTAATACTAATACATTATCTTCAGTATTACCTCATTACATTATGTAACTAGTACAAGTATATTGCATTTCACATGTCAAATTAAGTTGTGGAACAGTCAAAAGACCAAATTCCATTTACTAATGATACCGGTGTAAGGGAGATTGACTTGAGAGGAGAGGCCTACACAGGCAAAATAAAGGAACACTTCTGTGTAAGAAAGGCGACTAGTCTTACAATTTTCAAATATCTTTCTTTTTTATTTTTACATGACTTTACAAACTAGTATTTCATAGTCAGATATTGAGACAGATTTTGAGACTTTGTTGTCTCACAGAGATCATTGAGATCACTGATCAGCGAGGCACGGCTAACATCCTGAACTCCTTGGGGGAATAGGTGAAGCCCAACACGCCCTCTAAGCTGGGCATTTCTCCCGGAACCGCAGAGAAGGTGAAGCGTTGGAGGAGAGATGAAAAAAACAGGAACAGCTCCATTCTGGCCAGGTGCTCCCCCCAAACACACACGTTTACCTGCAGGGAAACAGTCGACAGCAGCTGTAGGTTAGCACATTCCTAACCCACATGTTTCCGACATGAACTACTGTATGTTAGCAATTCTTGTAAGCTAACCAGTATCGAGCCAACCTCCTGAGAACGGTAAGAATGCATCTCTTCTACGGAACTGGCCCTCTGAATCCAAGAAATGCTCAGGATTGAAGACATGTGGAGTCGCCCACTCATTCTCATCAAACAGCACAGATGCAAGGATTGTACTAATAGCTGTGCCCTGAAAAAAGGAGTCATTAGCTGTTGAAATCAGCTGTGTATGAATAACTTACAAATCCTACAGCTTATCATTCATCCCTAGTTGAGTTTGGTAACTAGTCCTTTACTTTGGGTATAAAGTATCCTCCCAGTGTTGTGTCTTTACTGGCCATTTTGGGGAATCCCAGGGGAACAATATTTCCCATCCTTTGAATCTCGTGGATGACAGCATCAGTGTAAGGCAGGTTGGGTCTGTCGGCCATGTTGGGCTGACGAGACTGTCCGATCACTCTGTCTATCTCTGCCTGGACCTTCTCTGAATGAGGAAGCAGATTACAACAGGCAGCTTGTTGAACGTTATCCACTTGAAAAAGAACCAAACCATCTGTAATTTCATATGAAAATTGTGGGGGAAAAAATTCATAAAGAAGATACTAACCCTGTATCTCTGGGTAGTGCATCATGTATATGAGGCCCCAGCGTAAAGTGGTAGAACTCGTTTCTGTCCCAGCCTCAATTAGGTCGAGGATGCAAACTAGCAGGGTTTCTATGTTGAAGCCAGCCTGGGGATCCTCCTTTTTCTGGCAATGCGTCGGCAGAAAACACTGTTATTTTATGACATTATACACAGAGCCATGCTTTCATGGAAATATATTACCTTCCCCATCTCTGCCAGGTATACATCAATATAATCTCGAGGGTCATCTGGGTTCCACTCTTCCCGGTGCTTCTCTACTTCCTTTTTCAGGAAAATCATTATCTCCTTGTAGTTGGCTTGAACAGTATGGTGAGGTCCTGGCAGGTACTTCATCAAGCCAGGGAAGGCGTCATACAGCTATTCATGGGACAAACTCACACATCAGTAATAGAGTAATAGTTTTGTGATCACAACACAATAGTTGAGGCAGCTCAGGACTTACCTGAGTCTGAGCAGAGCCAGCAAGCACAATGGCCTCATTGTCCAATTCCAAGAACTTGCGAAAGCTTTGGTCGCTGTATTCAAAGCGGTGTCCGAAGACCACAGAGGAGATGATGTTACTCACTCCATTCGTTATGATGTAGTGGGGGTTGAATGGTCTACCTGGGAATATGTGGAATTAATTAATTAATGTGATGATAAATGGCATCAGGATGTATAATCACTTATTTGTCAAAGACATTCTGCACAATTATGATGTGATGGCAGTCCTTTATTAGCAAGTGTAGCAGTCAAGTAGCATGAACTAACAGATGAGTCTGTATAATGTACTTGCCTTGTTCCTCATTGAAAGCTTCACAGAGGAAGTTGCTTTCCACTTCAATGTATTTTTCCAGTGACTTCTGGCCCTCTCCAAAGTAACGCAGGTGAGTGTTGGCAAACTTCCTCTGCTTCTTCCACAGGTAACCATTGCTCAAAGCTATGCCTGCAGGAATGTTTTATCAAAGAAAACAGTCTGTCATGTCATTTGTTTTCTTTAGTCACTCCCTGCCATTGTGTTTGCTCTTCTAGTATGTGTATGTCTTACTTTGGTCATTTGTTTATTTTTCAGGTTGTTGTGAGTTCATCAGTGTTCCTAGTCTTGTTGTACTGTCTCTGTGTTCTTTACTTTTTTTGTCAACACGTCACTTAAGTTGTCTGTTATGTTTCATTCTCCTTTTGTGTTTCAGTTAACTTTACTTCCTGTTTTAGTTTGTAGTCTGCTATATTGTCACTTGTCATGCTTTTCTTCGTGTGCTTGTCTCTGATTGTCTAAGTAGTGTCAGGAGTCTGTGTGTTTCAAGTGAGTTTCTAGTTTAGTGTCAGATGTAGTCTCCTTTTTACTTTTTTATTTCTTGGTACCTTGTGGATTGTTCCCTCACGTTTTGGATTAATGGACAACATCCTTCTTTCGTCTGCTCTGTCATTCATCGTTGGGTGGAATAAACTCCTTCTACTTACCTGCTCCATCTCCATATATGCATCTTGGGTCCAAAACCTCTGTTTTCAGGTGGCTCTGTGATAAGTTGCCTTACACCAGCTCTGTTAAATTTTTTCTGTTTATTTGTGAAAACATTTATGGTGTTTTAGCTAGCTTTGTTTAGTTTAAAGGTTTAGTGTAGTGCTGTCAAAAATATATTTTTTTAATATACATTTTGATAATGAATATATTAACTAAGTGAAGTGACCTGGAAGTATTGAAGTGGTAGCCATGAGCTGATTGAATTCTCTAAATGCTAAGGAAACGTGCTTCAATGCTTACTTTCCTATTTCCTTTAACATAGGGTACACCAGACCATCCTTCATGAAAGGAAAGGAGATAATACTGCACATTCTCAAACAAAATCAACCGCATTTAGCATTTTTCAGATGCTGACACGCTTGACCTAATAAAGGCACAGATCAAGCTGGATATCCTCTACAGTAAATTTATGTATGAACTAGTGGTGGGCCGTTATCGGCGTTAACGGCTGCGTTAACGTAAGACTCTTATTGGGCGACAAAAAAAATATCGCCGTTAATCTATTCTCAAAGTTGGGTTGGGAGCTGGGTCTATACTACGCAAGCTATGATGACTTTCACCTTCATATTTTAGCGCCAAATCGCACTGTAGGGGGCGAGAACATGTCTTGATCCTGTGTGTCTGCCTACTGTGAAATTACCACATCAAACGTGACGTGCTAACATGGATGCAGCTGTTGCTGCGTTACCTCGGAGGGCGGAGCTGGGAATGACGTCACACCCGAGTTGACGGCGTTCCGGTTCCAACCTCGCTCGGCCAGCTGTTTGTTCACAACTAGCCAGGCTAGTTATTGATACGCCGGTTGATTAAAAAACGCATTGTGCGGTATTTACTCACACTAACTGTAGCAACACGTCCACAGACAGCTGTTGGACAGCACTTGGTGTACGAACGTTTCTGAAGCCGCCGGTGTTGTGCCGAATTCTGCCTGCCTGCCCAGAATTGCATGCACCTCGCGGGTGCTAACGGTCATCTATGCTGAGAAAAGAGGTGGATGCAAATCTCGGCAGGGAGCCTACAAAATCTAATCTGCCGAATTATGCATCCACCTGTTTAGGTCCTTCTCAGACACTTTGCTGTGCTCATTGATCAAACAGCTTTATCACCACATATATGTACTGAATGTCAAGGACTGGTCCTTCTAGCCTACTAAGTGTATTAAAATATTAAAGACTCTAAACATTCATAAAATATGTACTTCAAATCAATTTATCACCATTGATGGCTTGAAACCTGGCTTGAAACCCGTTCGCACACATACCTATTCTGAATGCCTTCGGCAGAATTCAAATGAGCCATTTTAATCTAGATTAATCTAGATTAATTTCAAAATTAATCTAGATTAATCTAGATTAAAAAAATTAATCTATGCCCACCCCTAGTATGAACATTGATTGGTAAGCTAAGATACGTAACTGGAGCTCTGCCTGTCTTGCCAGTTGTTGCGATCTGCTTTGCTTTGCCTCCCTCTGTCCCTCCAAAAACCCAGACCAGTCCTGCCGGAGCTCACTCTTATCCCCGCTGAGTACCATGTACCTGACATCTGAGGTGTTTCGTAAACAGCAGGCTCTCTCACTACCCCCACACCGACCATATGACTGCGCCATTGACCTTTTGCCTGGATCTACGTTTCCATGTAGCCATCTGTATAACATCTCCAGGCCAGAGCAGGTGGATGAGTACATAAAGAACTCGCTGGAGGCGGGGATTATCCGCCCTTCGTCATCACCTCTGGGAGCTGGGTTTTTCTTCAGAGGTTTGAATGACAAAACTGTTAAAAGAAGGATCAACTACCACTCATGAACTCTGCTTTTAAATATGTCCAGGGAGCTACAGCTTTTTCGAAGCTAGATCTCCGCAATACATACCACTTGGTCTGAATCCGTGAAGGGGACGAATGGAAGACAGCCTACAACACCCCAGGACACTTTCAGTACCTTGTGATGCACTTTGGCCTAACCAATGCCCCTGCAGTCTTTCAGTGTTTGATTAACGATGTGCTTAGAGATATGCTGGGCAGTGTCGTTTTTGTCTACTTTGATATACTCATTTTTTCCCAGAGTCAAGCAGACTTGAGGCATTATGAGCCAGTGGTTACACATGAGAATGGACCCAGAGAAGTTGAGAGCGGTCATAGGCTATGCTCAGACTGCAGGCCTTAATGCTCAATATTTTTGTTTGACAGTTCACATTATAGTTTAAATGTGGCCCATATCAGTCCAGTGTGAACTGTCCGCGGCCTGAAAGTGACCCGCATGTACAGAAGAATAACACAACATCACACGCAGCACGCTGTTGCAGGCTACAGAAGTAAACAACGGAGCAACAGAGGTTAGGTTCAGTTAGCTTGCAGGAGACTCACATTTTTGATTGTCCTCTCAACGGGTCAGCCTTTTTGGAGTTAAAGAAAAAGAAGTGAAGTGCCTAAAGAGCTCTTTTCTTCGGTCGGTTCAATTATACTCTGACTTACAGGCCTGGATCCTGGAATGCTAAGCCAGATGCTCTGTCTCGACTGATACCATTACACCCAGTACCTGTATCATCGGGGCAGCCACATGGGAGGTCAAGAGTGAGAATGGCTCTGCAGCACCAGCCTGACCCAGGTAACAGCCACCTGGGCCGCCTGTTTGTACCTCCCTCTGTCCAACCATCTGTGTTACAGTGGGGCCACTCCTCCAGATTCTTGTGCCATCCTGGAGTGGCCCGTTCCCTAGCTTTCCTGCGCAGCCGGTTCTGGTGGTCAGACATGAGGACAGACGTTCAGACCTTTGTTTCAGCCTGTCCCATCTTTGCACAGAATAAGAGCTCCAACCGACCTCCTCCAGGTTACCTGCAGCCTCTGCCTATACCTCGTCACCCGTGGTCCCACCTGTTTCTGGATTTTGTCTCCGGGCTACCACCCTTGAAAGGTATGACTGTTGTGATCACTGTGGTAGACCGTTTCAGCAAGTTTGCCCATTACCTGCCTCTGCCCAAACTTCCCACAGCTAAGGAAACTGCCCAGTTCCTGGTATCTGTGGTGTACATGGTTCACGGCCTACCCTTGGACATTAGTCTCTGACAGAGGTCCACAATTCACCTCAGCCGTCTGGAAGTCATTCTGCCGCACCATCGGAGCCACGGTTAGCCTGACCTCAGGGTTCCATTCTCTAGCTAATGGTCAAGCGTTCAACCAGAAACTGGAGACCAGCCTGCATTGTTTGGCATCCTCCAACCCTACTTACTGGACATCTCAGCTTCCATGGAGTACGCCCACTACACTCTACCCACTTCTGCCACAGGTCTGTCACCTTTTCCATAAACACACCATGTGTTTATGGTTTTCAACCCCTGTTGTTTCCCTCTCAGGAAAGAGAGTTGGCAGTGCCCTCTGTCCAGGTGTACATCCAGAGATGTCATCGCACCTGGCACCGAGCCCAAGCCACCCTTCTGAGAACCTCGGCCCAGTATCAGCATCATGCCAAACGTCGTTGTACCCCTGCACCCACCTATTCTGCTAGAGACAATGTATGGCTCTCCACCAGAGACCTGCCGTTGAAGACTGACTCTAAAAAGTTGTCACCTAAGTACATTGGCCCCTTTGTCGTCAGAAGGTGATCACCCCTGTGACCATTCCGGAGACGAATCCACCCAGCCTTTCAAGTGTCTCTGCTTAAGCCTGTCCTTATCAGCCCATTGCTCCCTCCCCCATTGTACAACTCCGTACAAGCACATGCCAGCCAAACGTGCATTCAGTATCTTGTCTGACTTTTTTAGATACCAATTCCTAACCCATTTTTCCTGTCTCGATCGCCGAATACCAGCCTGGAGGTCGGACTCAGTTCTAATTGTATGCACCACGAGACCCAGAGCACAGGAACCTGGACCCCCCAAACTCTCTGGCCAATCAGAGCCAACAACACCCAAGCCCACATTCCTGTTCGCACCTTTTTGAATAAATCAACCTTTTGTTTGAACATCAACTCTGGCTTTGAGTTCTGGTCCCCGGATGTGCCATCATGACAAGATTACTATGTTGGTTATATGCAAAAAAAAAAAAAAAAATCTCAATCTGCATGTGCTATCTCCATGAAGCTTGGGGATGTGAGACTGGCTGTGATGGAGAACTGACCTTTGTCCTGTGTTACCAGATAAAGCTAATGACTAAACATGTGTATGCTTTACTGTCCTACATACCCCAACCACTACACCGCACAACAACTGCTGTAGTTTCAGAAAAATGTGTTGTGCTGTGTTTATGAACTATATCACTTAGGATCACATGTGTCAGAAATAAACACTATTGTCATTCCCTGTTCTCTGCTGTGCTGAATTTGGTCTGTCTTTGAAGGACAGAGTCAGAATGCAGATGTCAAAATATTGCATTATATGTATTCTGAATTAACAATATAGTAGTTTGTCCCATGTGAACTGAGACTTTTGGTTAAATCCTTCAACACAGCATTTCGATATTTAGTTTAACTCTTGAGAAGGAGCTTGATACTGTAAAAGATATAGTGCCATATATTCATGATCTCACATACTCACCAAGTCCCTTGGTGACAATATGGAAGAGAGGGACAACAGGTCGATCAACAAAGCTGTCCAGCTGGTTCACAAGAGCCTCTTTGACCATCTTGTATCCTGAAATAAACACCATCCTATCACTGCCTCTTCTCAAGCTGAACACTGGACCGTACACCCGAGCAAGCTGCATTTAAAAACAAAGTACTTTTAGAGTGAGGGAATGTTTTAAAGAGGTGGTATTATGCTCATTTTCAGGTTCATAATCTTATTTAGGAGTTGTACCAGAACAGGTTCACGTGAATTAATTTTCAAAAAACACCTTATTTTTATACTGCACATTGCTGCAGCTCCTTTTTCACCCTGTGTGTTAAAGGCTTCGTTTTAGCTACAGGGTGATACATCTTGCATATACATGATCTTTGTTGGGAGTTGCACATGCACAGTTCCTAGTTAAGGACTACTAGCCTATCAGAAGCAGAGAAGGGCGAGTCAGAGAGAAGCCGGTACATGTTGCCGACCAACTTGGCAACATAGACTGGAGCAAGTTTCAGGGTGGTGTGTTATTAATCTGTAACAAAAGTATCTTTCATCCATAAAGTTATAAACAAGCTCTGATTCTACATCACAGTAACAACTTTTTGTCCATTTTTGTTCTGGAGGATTGCTAGTGTTTGGACGTGAGAGGAAGTGTGTGCTGCAGCTCAGTGTTTTTCCACCGGTGTTTTTGAGGGCATGTTGGGCAAGCCGCTCGGCAAGCATTATATGACGTGCATTTTGCTTTCATACAGGTATGAAAGGGAAAAGGCTGGACTACAAATGAGCTGTTTTCAGTCAGTTCAGAGCAGTGTTTTCTGTGGGAGATGGGAACTACATTTGGGCTGGATTTTTGTGCTTTTTCACTTTGTAAACCTATTATATGCACAAAAAAATACGTAATTCAATAAAGGAAAGGGGGAAAGCAAAAAAGCACAATGTGAAATGTGACCTCTTTAAAAATGTGTCTCTCCAATTCAACAATGGGATAAAGGGTAGACAAATACATTAACGCTTGCTGCAAAAGGTTTGTCTTAATTAATGCTCATAATCAATCTGTCAGTCTCTTCCTCTGTGTTGATGCAGATTGTATTTGTTTGATTTGTTTTCATAATTTCATAGAAGTGTTCCTTTTGTTCCTTAACATACTAAACATATTAACATGCTACTATTTTTCATGTATTTACCTACAGTTTGTCACTAATTATATTGCATGTTTTGAGCTTTGTAAATTGTTTCATGTTGCTTTGAAAACTCACATAGTTACATAAATCTGATGTCAAAAACCCTTTTATAGCCTCTAAATGACATTCCTTCAGCAATGACAGACATTAAAAGTTGTGTTTGCAAATATCGCTGTTATTTGAAATTTAAAATCATGTTCGAGCAGGTGCTGCATTATTTTGTTAACCTCTTTAACTACTGAGGCAGCAGAAAATTAAACTTTAAATGAATAACCACTAATATCAAATTGGCAGATGGAGAGAAAACACATTTGAGTTGCAATCTTACTATGTTATTCTGTATTATTCCTTTTGCTCATCATGTTGACAGGACTACTTTCTGTATGCCACATTTCCCCTTAGCTATTAAAGCTCTACTTTAGTCTTGGAAGATATATTCATGCACGTCTAAAAATGTTCACCTCACCTTCTCCATCGTTTTGAAGTCAACTCCAGTGAAGACATTTCCTAGAAAAGGCACAGCCCAGGGACCAGGTGGAAAGCTGTGTGGCCTCCAGTTTCTGAACACATCAGTCAAAAGTAACACTACAAAACTGAACATCAGCCATCCAGTAAAGTCCATGCACTCAAAAAGTGCTTCAAAGATCATCATAAAGATATTTCAAAAAGCTCTATGCAAATCACAGTTTGCTCCTTCAGACAGGATGGTGGTGCGTCTTTCGGTATCTAGGTGAGGAGGGGAGGAGGCAGTGAACAAAAGCACCACTAAGGAAATGTTACATGACACTAGGGGACTCTTGGGGCGTCACTGAAATGAAAAACAATGCTGGAGCTTGAACATTTCCAGCTGTTAGGTACTGCATCCACATGTACTACAGTTATGGATATATGGAGGCTTTTTAATCATTAATACAAATAATTTGACCATAATCAGTATCCAAATCAAAATGTAGTTGGCAAAGAAAGGTAAATAAAAATGTAAAGGCATTTAAACACATTTTAAGTTTTTCACTTACATAGTAGATGGAATTTTATGCATGTATAATCAAAGTATTTAGAAGAGGACTGTTTCATAATCTCAATATAGCATAGAGCTGTGTCACCTATTGCCATGCACTAAACATGGGGCTTTAAAGGCTCACCTGGGTCAGGGGGCTTCAGTGGTAATATAATGATATGCTTTACTCAATTAAAAAACTGTACTATCTTTTCAATAGTAATAATAACTAGTGATGTTACCTTCCGATCAGGACTCGGATATAAATGTATGTAGATGTATATGTATGTATGTATGTATATATATATATATATATATATATATATATATATATATATATATATATATATATATATATACATTCAGCTTGAGATATATATATATATGATATATGTATATAGATGTGCTTTGCAAACACTGTGGCACTTTTATTTTTGTATTTGTTTACATGCCTGCCGGGTATTTTAAGTTGAGGTGCTATTTGTTTTTATTTTAGACTTTTTTTTTATATTTACTGTTGCACTAAAGTCCAAAAGTGAAGAATTTATGTTATTTATTATAATTGTTCAGGCTACCTCACAGAAGTGCTCTGTTTGTTAACAGAGTTGTTGAATGTTAAAATAAGGTGAATTAAATAAAACATAAGGAACATCCTGGATCTGTTTTCGCTCTTCTTTATTCTTTTTTTAAGTATTATAGAAGTATCGGATTGGGACTCGGTATTGGTAGATACTCAAAATCAAATGACTCGTACTCGAGGGCAAAAAAACCTGATCGGGACATCCCTAATAATAACCATTCATGCAGAAGTTTGCTGTAGCACCAGGCACGTGCACACATAGACATTAAAAGGGGCTCAAGCACCTGTCCCATTTTTCTTCCTCAAGAGAAAGTGCCCTTTTATCTGCTGTATTTTTTTTTAATTAAATGAATTTATATATACAGTATATTTATTCCTGTTTGCGCACAGCTTTCCTGTCAAACAAATAGATTTACTGAATAAAAAATCTAGTCAGGAGATCAGGTCAGGAGATGAGACTTTGTGGAGTTCCGATGCTCTCTCTCTCTCTCTCTCTGCCTCTCTCTCACTCTGCGTCTCCCCGCAGCTGCACACACACAGGCAGACAGCAGCCCCTCCCAGCGGTGTTTTTCTTGGCTTGTGTGGAGGTGACTGGTGATGAACTAAAAACCAACAAAGGATTAAACTACCACTGCCTAGAGTTTACAGCCAATTCGCATAAAAAGACAAAAGGCAAATGTAAGTCTTGCTAACATGCATGACTCATGAGCTGAGCTAATGTTAGCTAAAGTCAAGCTAAGGAAATTTATCATGGTTGGTCATACAGGCTGATGTTACTGTTGCCTACTAAATGGAGATACAAAAGGTGAATACAGTAAAATTTGTATCTAATAATGTAATCACGATCAGCGTTAACTAATTAAAATGTGCTAATTTGCACACATTTGACAAGTCACTGCAGGTGAATGGGCATATAAAGCACTAAAGCATGTTAACAGAACTTCCCCAGTTAATGACTGACATCAAGACTCTGCTCCCCTGAAATGTCCTGTTTAATATATAGGGTAGTAGGCTTAAAACAAACTCCATCTAAATGTGTATTTTGGTAGTTTTCTTTCCATGAGAGTAAAAGGAGACATGGATGGTCAAAATAGACCAAAATCTGTAAATTGACCTCTATATGAAAAACTGTCCTGCCTTAAGCAGTAACTTTATATTTATGACCGTATAGGCTCCTCATCTAATAACTAACCATTCAAGGAGCAAGGAGTACATCAGGATATATATTTCTGTATCGATATTTAGAAAACATGCCTATTTTCTTGTTCCATGTGCCCCTTTTATACTTTGAGGACCTGCCCTTCCAAAGGTCTCTGCACAGCCCTGTGTAGCACATTCACCTTTTTTTATGCCCTGCCCCATCCAAGCAGTGATTGGTCGGTTCACAAAAAGTGTCACTGACATTGGCACAGGCTTGGCACAAAAAAGCAACCAGTCTTTTCCCTATGCAATCTCTGCTGGTGGAGAGGGCAGAAAAAAGTATCATTGTTCTGATGATTTAACCTGCCTTGTTGAGAAAAGCTACCATAGCACAAATCAATAGCAGTCTATCCATTGGCGTTGACATTAATCATAACCACAACATACAGTAAGCACAACAAGCTAGCTAATTTGTTTACATGAATGCACAAAGACCAAGATTGTGGGTTATGACCATGCGCAGAACTTCTAAGTAGCACTTCTTGATAGGCAGCATAAATTGACTGGACACTAGTAGCTTGTGAGAAAGGCCGGTAGGCCTATGGAAGAAAAAGTCCCAATGCACCAAAGAGGAAGTGCCTGTGTTCTGTCGATATGTGCTACATATCAAGATATGCTACTTAGCAGTTCTGTGCAAGCACATTGGTTAGGGTTAGACGCAATCGGCGTGAACTAAGGTAGAATTTTTTTGTATTTAACTTAAACTTTCTTACTTTCTTCCCTTAGATTTTGCACTGTAGGCAACCGCCTACGTAGTCTATGCCAGGGATATGCCAGCCCATGATTGGAACTGAGCAATATCTTTTTATTCAATGAAGTTCTCCTGCACGGTGCCAGAATTCTGGCGCGGAGCTTTTTTATATTCGACAATATATAATTATGTCCATGGAGAATATTCTTGCATATTTTTTTAACAGTCGCGTGATACTGTATGTGTGTGAAGAGCCAGTCTTCAGCACAGTCTCTCTGCACAAAAGAAGGGGACTGGCACTTCCTGACTACGTGGACACTCATTGGCACATTGTAGGCCATGGACAGGGCTTCGAATTTTTCTGTTGGGTCAATTAAGGTGTCACTCAAGGTCAAGGTGTGCTGTTTTTTGTTTAAATGCTAACTGTAGTTAAACAGTGTAACAGCAGTCTGTGTGTATTTATTGATATTGAATGCATTTTGGACTAAGTATTTTACTGGATTGGTCTGGACCTTTTCCAACATAACAAGGCCAGTTTTGTCAGAATGTAATCCATTGATAGGCTTTCTGTTAAGTTCCGTCACTTTTGATTATTAGAAGTGCTTAAAATGTGTACTTCTACATTTTACTCCCGGTGTCCTCTCCATATCAGGTTCTCTGGGCACTATGTGACGCTCATCTGTTCCTGTTCTCGCCGGCCTCCTAATCTCTCAGTGGAAACAGAGGAGAAAGAAGCTCGGGTGCCTTTCATGTAGTCGTGTGCATAAAGTTGCTCATCAACGTAGCTTTTTGTGAACCGACTAATCACAGCCTGGGATGGGACGCGATAGAAAGTTTGATGAACTACAGCAAACTTTAGAAATGTTGAACTTGTTGTTCTGCATGAATGACTATTGACAAGTAGAACTAAGCATTAACTTATTAGAGACTGACCATGTAGATCATTTTTCTTACACAAATTTAATGAATGGAAACAACCTACACAAATGAAACTGCTGTCCAACTGAAACTAATATTATACTAATGGTAAGGTAGGCTGAAATCTGAAATGATAATAAATACACTAACATTAACCCTAATACCGGACAATAAACAAGGCAGCATGTAAATGGGGAGTACCAGCAGGGCTGGGCAATAAAACAATAATAATTATCTCAATATAATTTTCCTCAGTAACAATATAACAAATGTTCAAGAAATGTTTAATTTAATTCATTTGAATTCATAGACAAATCAGCACTTCTCTTTCTATGTAAATATTTATTTTATAGATATTTATTTTCTCCAACTTTCACTCAGGAGCAAAAATCAACCATTAAACTTAGATAGAAACAATGATCTGACATTTATTGTGATAATTATCGATATCCAATGATATGAAATTTTTTATTGTGATAACATTTGAAGCCATATTGCCCAGCCCTTTTCTCACTTCAAGCATTAATTATAGGTGGTGGCAGAAAACCTTTTCCAGAATGTAGGAAACTAAGTGTTTAATTCTCATTTTTTTCAGGGACAGGACCATCAGACCACCAGATTGAATATTTCTTCATAACAGTGTACAATTATTTTCTCGTCTTGTTCTTGCGAACCCAGTATCGTAATTCCTCATGTCTCTTTAGCTAATCATCCCCAAATCTAAGACACTATGTCACCATCACTTTTCAACACAGAGTTACGCTCTTGCCTCTAACCTTTCATCTTTGATATAAAACCAGAACACATTTCAGGCACAGAACATTTTCTTGCTTTAAACTCTGAATGCATTAAGTGGGTAAAATAGAAACAACTTTGATGTCTGTAAAAAAAAAATGTTCTTAATACATAAGAATTAATTCATTTTAGCATAGTACGCTACAGGTGTTGTAGCATAGGCCATATTATACAGTCACATCTTTATCACTTATAACTTAGCCTAATAGTCTCTAATTATTTTATCATGCTACATATCGACCTAAGTCTCTAACAGCCAGGGTTGGGAGGGTTACTTTGAAAATGTAGTCCAGGACAATTGATCATTTGATCAATTGATTACTTGTTAAAAAACGTAATCCAAGTACCAGAATATAAAAGTAATGCAATCTGATTACTTTTAGTTACTATTGGACTACATCAATACTTAAATAAACAAATAAAGAATAGAACAAGACTGAACACAGCCTTAAAGATAAACAGGGAAACCAGTACGGAGATGATTTATAAAGTTTTTTGATGGACATAAGATCTTGATGGATAGCTATCTGTAGTTAGCTTGGTTAGTCATGCAGCTAGCCAGAGGTGGGACCAAGTCATTGTTTTACAAGTCCAAAACAAGTCTCAAGTCAAGACCAATAAGTCCCAAGTTAAGTCCCAATTCCTAACCTTTGAGTTTGCAGCCCTAAACAAGTCATAATGCACTCTTCACCAAATTTAAAACCATTTCATATGTTTTTTCAAGTTAAATTAAAAAAATTTACTGAATGACACATTAGCCAGTCCAGAAAGAAGGCAGAGGTGCAGTTTCACACAACAAATGTTCTATATTTTTATGAATTAAATTAAATGTTCATATAGGGCTGCTAATTATTTCGGTCAATATTGAGATCACAATTATTTAACATTACTCACTGACATAAGAAATATAGTCTATTGAACTTTTAAAATGTAATACTTTGTTTTTTAAAACTATATGTATTAGGCCCATTTCAAAATCCTAAATAGCCCATGAAATAAGAAATAATAATCCAACATTATTACCTGCAGCAACTAGAGTGCAAGAGGACAACAGCAGCGCTTTTGACAGCTTTGGGTGATGGATGGGCCATTGAGGGGGCTCTATGTGTGTGTGCGTGTGTGTGTCTGTGTGTGTACAGAGAGGGGAGATGAGCAGGTGACAGGTGAGTACTGTTACAGACTTAAAGCAGGAAGCAGGACTTAACAAACGGTAATAAAAATAAATCAGTATGACGATCAGGTAAAGCAACACTGAACACACCTGGTTTAGAATAAATAATATCCATTCATCCATTAACTATACCTATAACAGTGTAAAATACCATAGGCTTAAGCTACATATGTTGAATAGGAAGTTGCAGTTACAAACCTCAGTCATGTTGGCTCGAGCTGAATTAAACATCACAGGTGCTGAGAGGGAGTTTGGGCCTTTATGGGAGGGATGAGAGCCTCAGCTGTAAAGGAAAGGGGTGCGCTGGATTTATAAAACAAAACAAGTGTCATTGTGAAATGGCACCCGGTGCACTTATTGTTTTATCTTAATTAACTTTTTTATAAATGGTGGAAGCAGCTGCAGCAGTCTCTGCCGCTACACTGTCTCGACCTGACCTTTCTATTCTCCTTGAGATGGAAGAATTTAGAACGCTGCGTGGCGCTGCAGAGAGCCCCCAGCTGTTGTGCATGGATCATGGGTAAAATTCATCCAGCCAAAGGAAACGATCACAAACTGTTCACAGTGCGCAGGTCGTACTACACAACCCATTGTAGGTACCGGAGAGGGAGTGGGGCGCTGGGGCGTACAGGGCCAGGGACAGGAGATCATGGAGCGGTCTGTGATTGTTCCCTCTGGCTGGAGGAAGCCAGATGCTCATGATCTTACACAAGACATGGCATTTTCCATGTCAAATGAAACTGTAGTACAGTCATTTTTTTAAAAATTTAGTTTCTTTAAACATCTTTATTCAAAGTGAGAATGTATTAGCTACCACCATAACAAACGTTACCACGTGCAAAGTTAACTGTAACTTTAGTAGCAAGTTGTTATTTATCATCTCAAACTCTCATGCAGGTGTTTTCAGTTCTTTTTTTTATTGAAGTCACCAAATGCCATGTGCTAATGATACATATGTAAGGTAGGCTTTCCCATTAGGTGCAATAAAAATAACAGGAAAGTCAGGGAAAAGGTAAACAATTGTGATGGTAGGCACCCACAAAGAGCAAAAGAAGAGGTATACACAGGCAAAATAATGGAAGTACAGGTGGTTAACCTGTAAGATCCAAATCAAAGGTGACTGGGCGTGCTGTCTGGTCTTCAAACAGTAAGCAAATCCAGGTGTCTTTGACTTACAACATGAAAATGTCCTTCTCCTTCAAAGACATGGTGATCTTCTTTATTTTTACATGACTGTATTTTGGTCATATGGATGGTCATATCACACATAGTAGTTTTCAGAAGAAAGACAGATATTTGATCATCATGTCATAGAAGATGACATAAACAATTAGAATCTAGGATGTTTGACTTTGTCGTCTCACAGAGATCATTGAAATCACTGATCAGCGAGGCACGGCTAGCACCCTGAACTCCTCGGGGGAACAGGTGAAGCCCAACACGCCCTCTAAGCTGGGCATTTCTCCCGGACCTGGAGAGAAGGTGAAGCGTTGGAGGAGAGATGAAAAAAACAGGAACAGCTCCATTCTGGCCAGGTGCTCCCCCAAACACACACGTTTACCTGCAGGGAAACAGTCGACAGCAGCTGTAGGTTAGTACATTCCTAACCCACATGTTTCTGACATGAACTACTGTATGGTAGCAATTCTTGTAAGCTAACCAGTATCGAGCCAACCTGCTGAGAACGGTAAGAATGCATCTCTTCTACGGAACTGGCCCTCTGAATCCAAGAAATGCTCAGGATTGAAGACATGTGGAGTCGCCCACTCATTCTCATCAAACAGCACAGATGCAAGGATTGTACTAATAGCTGTGCCCTGAAAAAAGGAGTCATGAGCTGTTGAAATCAGCTGTGTATGAATAACTTACAAATCCTACAGCTTATCATTCATCCCTAGTTGAGTTTGGTAACTAGTCCTTTACTTTGGGTATAAAGTATCCTCCCAGTGTTGTGTCTTTACTGGCCATTTTGGGGAATCCCAGGGGAACAATATTTCCCATCCTTTGAATCTCGTGGATGACAGCATCAGTGTAAGGCAGGTTGGGTCTGTCGGCCATGTTGGGCTGACGAGACTGTCCGATCACACTGTCTATCTCTGCCTGGACCTTCTCTGAATGAGGAAGCAGATTACAACAGGCAGCTTGTTGAACGTTATCCACTTGAAAAAG
This sequence comes from Lepomis macrochirus, assembly GCA_024633595.2. Lineage (NCBI taxonomy): Eukaryota > Metazoa > Chordata > Actinopteri > Centrarchiformes > Centrarchidae > Lepomis > Lepomis macrochirus. Next base: position 11,344,902 of record JALXJV020000010.1, read on the forward strand.
AACCAAATCATCTGTAATTTCATATGAAAATTGTGGGGGAAAAAAGTCATAAAGAAGATACTAACCCTGTATCTCTGGGTAGTGCATCATGTATACAAGGCCCCAGCGTAAAGTGGTAGAACTCGTTTCTGTCCCAGCCTCAAGTAGGTCGAGGATGCAAACCAGCAGGGTTTCTATGTTGAAGCCAGCCTGGGGATCCTCCTTTTTCTGGCAATGCGTCAGCAGAAAACACTGTTATTTTATGACATTATACACAGAGCCATGCTTTCATGGAAATATATTACCTTCGCCATCTCTGCCAGGTATACATCAATATAATCTCGAGGGTCATCTGGGTTCCACTCTTCCTGGTGCTTCTCTACTTCCTTTTTCAGGAAAATCATTATCTCCTTGTAGTTGGCGTGAACAGTGTGGTGAGGTCCTGGCAGGCACTTCATCAAGCCAGGGAAGGCGTCATACAGCTATTCATGGGACAAACTCACACATCAGTAATAGAGTAATAGTTTCGGGATCACAACATAATAGTTGAGGCAGACTTACCTGAGTCTGAGCAGAGCCTGCTAGAATAATGGCCTCATTGTCCAACTCAAGAATCTTGCGAAAGCTTTGGTCGCTGTATTCAAAGCGGTGTCCGAAGACCACAGAGGAGATGATGTTACTCACTCCATTTGTTATGATGTAGTGGGGGTTGAATGGTCTACCTGGGAATATGTGGAATGCAATTAATGTGATGATAAATGGCATCAGGATGTATAATCACTTATTTGTCAAAGACATTCTGCACAATTATGATGTGATGGCAGTCCTTCATTAGCAAGTGTAGCAGTCAAGTAACATGAACTAACAGATGAGTCTGTATATATGTACTTGCCTTGTTCCTCATTGAAAGCTTCACAGAGGAAGTTGCTTTCCACTTCAATGTATTTTTCCAGTGACTTCTGGCCCTCTCCAAAGTAACGGAGGTGAGTGTTGGCAAACTTCCTCTGCTTCTTCCACAGGTAACCATTGCTCAAAGCTATGCCTGCAGGAATGTTTTATCAAAGAAAACAGTCCCTTTGTATCAGAGTTTATTATTCCGCTTGCCATCACTCTTTCTGTGTTATTATCAATTTAAATTTACATTTTAAATGATTATCATTATTATCAGTCATATGCGGGCTGTCAGTTGTGTTGCCTTTTTGATTGTGTTTTTCTGTAAATTTGTTAGCAGGTACATTTAGTTCTTTATATTTATGTTGGTTATATGCAAAAAACAAAAACGTATTAACAATCTGTGTGTGCTATGTCCATGAAGCTTGGGGTTGTGAGACTGGCTGTGATGGAGAACTGACCTTTATCCTGTGTTACCAGATAAACGACGAGTTGAAGCTAATGACTTAAGGTGTGTGTGCTTTACTGTCCTACATAACCCAACAACTACACCAGCACAACAACTGCTGAATGTAGATTCAGAAAAATGTATTGTGCTGTGTTTATGAACTATATCACTTATGCGCACATATGTTGAAAAGAAACAGCTTTTGTCACTCCCTATTCTCTGCTGTGCTGAATTTGGTCTTGGAAAGATGAGGTCACAATGTAGATGGCAAAATATTTCATTATATGTATTCTGCATTAACAATATAGTAGTTTGTCCCATGTGAACTGAGACTTTTGGTAAATCCTTCAACCCAACATTAAGACATTTAGTTTTACTCTTGAGAAGGAGCTTGATACTGTAAAAGGCAGAGTGCCATACATTCATGCTCTCACATACTCACCAAGGCCCTTGAAGATAACATGGAAGAGAGGGACAACAGGTCGATCAACAAAGCTGTCCAGCTGGTTCACAAGAGCCTCTTTGACCATCTTGTATCCTGAAATGAACACCATCCTCTCACTGCCTCTCCTCAAGCTGAACACTGGGCCGTACACCCGAGCAAGCTGCATTTAAAAACAAAGTACTTTTAGAGTGAGGGAATGTTTCACAATGACTTTTACAATCTTTTAATATATGAATGACATGTTTGATGAAAGGCAGTGTTTGTCAGATGCAATGCTTAAAAAGGGTAGACAATTACTACTATTTGTCTCACTTGATGCTCACTGTCAGCCTGTGTTGATGGAGTTTGTCTTCATTTGATATATTTTCATGATTTCATCAAACTGCCCTCCTTAACATTGTAGGGAATTTTATGTGGTGGATTTTCTCTCATGGAAATATAAATCGGAAAATGACCATAGAGACTGAATAAAAGTTTTGCAATAATTTATTTACAGGAATAAAAAAATAGTATGGATTAGAAAAAGAAATTGAACACTCATAACAAGTTTGGTTTGGAAAAAAGATAACTAACCAAAATCAGATAAAACAATATTTCTTTAAATGTATTGCTTCTGGGGAAAGGTGGGTTATAATTTAACCTATTTCCTTTATTACCTTAGTTCCTGGCGGACCGAGTGGACCTCTCTCTGTCAGCTCAAGAGAAGACCACTTTCTCTCCTTCACTTCAGTTTTTTAGGGAAGTTTCCCAACAATTTTCCCAACTTAGTGATAAATCAAGTCTTTATATAATCATGCTTTTTTTGTACAGGCTGCACGCCAGAAGTTCCTGACTGACCACTTTCCTAGAATTGTCTTTTTGTCCAGCACATCTGTTTAAACATGCAACCTGTACATCTAATAGAAAGCTTCTTTAATCCTTACATTTCTCTGACTAAATACATGTAAACTATACATATATTTTCAAATGACATACATGTAGAAACATAATTGTCTCATTTAAATGTTTAAGTTAACCTATATCCTTTCTGTCAACTCTGGTTATCCTCCCTTAGGCCTACATCCTGTCTTCTTGGCAACTGCCTTGTTATTCTGTTCTTCTTCCTAAACTGTTGTTAGCTACACTGTTTTTCAAATCTAAACACCTAAAAGTTAATTTCAGGCCAGAGCCCTAGGCACGAATGTGCATGGACACACTCTTTCTCTGTCCAAATATGGAGTGTTACAGAAATCATGATGATTGTGATATATATATGAGCTTATTAAATGTACGGTTATGTTTTAGTTGGCTCAATTCCCACATTAATCCCTGCCCCTTTTAGTGTTTAAAGCACTGACAAGATGATAGCTATGTTCTTAAATCTTAACATTTACCTTGATCCTCTTACTTCTAACCTTCCTATAAACATTCGCTTTTTAACTAACTTAAACTAAAGGTAAATTTCAAGAATGGGAATTATTCTTAGCTCCACTAAATGATTACATTAATTATCTTTCCCTATTATAATGTAGAAGCAGTCTAATTACTAATTCTAAGAATTTAGCTTGAACTGTCAAACATGTTACATTCTCCCCAGATACACAAATACCGAGCAAGCTGCATTTAAATACAAATTGCTTTTAGAGTGAGGAAATGTTTTAAAAATACTTTGGTATTCTTCCAAGCAGTGTTTGTCCAATGCAACAATGGGATAAAAGGTAGACAAATACATTAATGCTCGCTGCAAAAGGTTTGTCTTACTTGATGCTCATAATACTGTCATTCTGTTCCTCTGTGTTAATGCAGTTTATCTTTGTTTGATATGTTGTCATGATTTCATCAAAATAATCTCCTTAACATACTAAATATCCATACATCCTGATAAACATCCTGAGTGTTTTTTGAGGTTTGTTTTGAGGTTTTTACATTTTTTTCATGTTGCTTTGAAAACTCCGTTACATAAATCTGATTGTCATGGACACTTTTTTAGCCTCTAATGACATTCCTTCAGTAATGACTGACTAAAGTGATTTAAAATCATGTTTGAGGAGGTGCTGCATTATTTTGTTAACCTCTTTAACCTATAAAGCAGCTGGCAGATGGTGAGAAAACACATTTGAGTTGCAATCTTATTATGTTATTCTGTAGTTATTATTCCTTTTGCTCATCATGTTGACAGGACTACTTTCTGTACGCCACATTTCCCCTTGGATATTAAAGCTTTACACTACTCTTGGAAGATGCATTGATGCACGTCCAAAAATGTTAACCTCACCTTCTCCATCGTTTTGAAGTCAACTCCAGTGAAGACATTTCCTAGAAAAGGCACAGCCCAGGGACCAGGTGGAAAGCTGTGTGGCCTCCAGTTTCTGAACACATCAGTCAAAAGTAACACTACAAAACTGAACAACAGCCATCCAGTAAAGTCCATGCACTCAAAAAGTGTTTGAAAGATCATGATAAAGATATTTAAAAAAGCTCTGTGTAAATTACAGTTTTCCTCCTGCAGATAGAATGGTGGTGTGTCTTTCGGTATCTGGGTGAGGAGGGGAGGAGGCTGAGACCAAAGGCCCCAATAATATTACAAAATGTTACATAATAATATTACATAACACTGGTGGACTCTCAGGGCCTCTGAAGAGAAAAACAACTCTGGATCTTGAACATTTCAAGCTGTTTCCATGTGCACTGCATATTATGGACACATTATATGCATTAAACATAGGTCTTTTTGATCATTTTATAATACAAACAATTTGACAGTAATCAGTACGAGCATAACAATGTAATTGGCAAAGAAAGGTAAATAAAAATTTAAAGGCATTAAACACATTTTCCACAAGTACATTTTAAGTTTTTGACTTGTATTGTAGATGGAAGTTTATGCAGCTGTATATGGAAGTGTTTAGTAGTGTTTCATGACCTCAAATTAGCTACCTTCCTAATTGCCATGCACTGAACATGGGGCTTCAAGTGTTCACCTGGGTCAGGCATCAAGTAAAAAACAAAATTTTGAGCATTTAAGACTTCATTTCCTGCATTCTGGTGAAATCTTTGGCACAAATTTTCCACATTTTCTGCATCAATTTATAGTTCAAATGTCTTGTTTATATTAAGGGATACACAAATTCAGACATAGAAGCAGCGCCTATTGGCACACAAATCTAAATCTGTCCAGTGCAGATGCACTATCCACAACCTGTAGGAATAACTTGTAAATTAGTTTATTAGTATTGATATCATAACAATAAATAAAATATCTTAATGGTAGGATAATATTAATATATTTATAGGTTACCTACTGATTGTTTATAGTATTTGTTTCATTTCAATAGTTTATCAGGTGAAATTCAACAATTTCTGATAATATTATTGTAGAATAGAGCCATACCCAGAGGAAAAGAAAATCTGAAAAGAGATCTCCAAAATGTTTCATTTATTTCTCCTAGACAACTTTGAGATCCATATGACACCAAACTGAGACAAAGGTTTATTTCTCCTGTTTATCTCCTCCTGCTTTTCTCTGGAGCAATAAGATGCACTAAATCTCAATTTAGTCTCCTTTTAAGTTTCAGAAGAGATCTCAACAAGCTGTAATATAATGCTCAGAGTTTCTCAACTTCTGTGTCTCTTTGTGATCTCAGACAGAGAAATCAGAGAGTTCTCTCCATGAACTCAATATACTCTCATCCCAGCTTCAATTCATGCATCTCATGCTAAACTCAGATAGAGCAAAGGAAGAGATTTCCACAAGTGCTCATTGAATTCTCAGACTTGGATCGCTGTCTTGGTTGTTTCATATCATATGATTAATCCACATGATTTTTTTTTTAATATAATGTATTACTGTATGAATACATTAATTGTAAATATTTTATTTTAGGCTGCAAAGACCCTCTTCATTTATATTATTTTCTATAAATGATTTGAAATATTTCACTGCATGAAATTCAGTAAAAAAAAAAATATTAACCACACAGTTTTTGCTGTCTTTAAACTGTCTTTAAAGGCCCCCTCCAGTGTATTTTGACATTTCTATGATATTTCATGAGTCACTTCCTCACAATGTTGATTACCCACATAGTTCGCCAAATATTTTTTGACAAATGGCTTAATTTTGTGCTCAAAGTTGCAAAAGTTGCTTAGTTGTAAAAACGGGGTGGTGACGTATGACTTTAGTAAATTCCATAAGTCATACGTCATTCTCCAAGCTTGCGCAGGCGCACTGTCATGCCTCCGTAAAAACTGTCAGGGCTCATTCAGAGCATCAAACCGATAAACATCGTTGTGAACTAACCAATTTATCATGTCCTTCACAAAACGCTGTCGCACTTTCACCTGCCACCGCCTTGTATACAGTCTGTAACATGCATTTTACCGACGGCCGTTTTACCAATGCATCGGCGGAGACACCCCCCACCTCCGCGGTAAAGTAAGTGCACCATAAAATGTAGCGGGAGTTATCGTGTGCAGCGCGTGACAGGACCGTCGACTGTGTGATGGATAACAGCTGATACGCGCACATTAGTTTCTATCATGACTAAATAACAGCTGCTCCTGCCAGACAGTAAAGTGGACTAAACTTTACAGTGCAGTGATGTTAACACAGCATGTCGTTAGTGAACACTCCAGCCGGTCAGTTTTTGGTTGTCATGGTAATGTTACGTCCGACTATTAACCACACCCCCATTCTCTGTTTGAGAAAGAACCAGTGTTGCCAACTTAGCGACTTTGTCGCTATTTTTAGCGACTTTTCAGACCCCTTTAGCGACATTTTTTTCAAAAAAGCTGACTAGCTGACAAATCTAGCTAACTTTTGGACAAACCTTAGTAACTTTCAAAATTCCAAATATCGCCAGTACTGCTAGTGTGAGGTCTTACTTCCCGCTGCGTCTGTTCAGTCAGTGAGCGGCTGAGAGGAGCAGCACATTCCGTTGACTGCACGCCAGCTAACATAGACATGAATGAGCTGCGCGATGTGCACGCTGTGTTAGAAGGAACCAATCAGTGATCACATAGCAGCTGTCTTCTCCTTTGTTTTAATTCAAAACATTTAATTTGACCGTTTTTTCTTGGCATGCGCGAGGCTACAGTACCGACAAATTAGGCAGAATGCAAATACAACGCGATGACGTCATTAATATGCTAATGACGCATGACGTCATCTGGCGACATTTAGCTACTTTTCGAGCAGGCTTTAGCTACTTTCCATTGAAAATAGTTGGCAACACTGGAAAGAACGGTCGCCAAAACCGGCCGTTAAAACTGGCTGGAGGGGGACTTTAAGTTTGTTAATGTTATTTTGATTTAAATAAAGATTCAGATTCAAACTTCTTTATTTCTTTATTACATCAGCTAATCTGCCATTTGCTATAGAGCCTTTGCTTTAAAGCCTGATGGTTGTGGATAGATCTTCTGTCTGTCCTGCAGTGAAGAGAGAGTAGCATTCCCGTCCGTTGTTTCTTTGGTACATCAAGATGTTCTAAAGTGGATGATCTGTGTTGTTTAGAACGGTGAATCTAGTCTGGTTGGAGGAAAAGGTTATTCATGTGCGTGCGTGTTTGTGTGCATGAGAGGGAGAGTGAGCGAGAGACTCGGATATTGCTCCATCAGCCTGTTCTCATGCTTTTGCGTCACATATACACGCTTTGGAAAAGCCGTGTCTATTGTACGCAAAACAGCGATTTTGCGTGTATAGTTGACGCATCCAGGTACGTGTGTATGAGACGCATCCCGGCAGCGTACGTATGTGACGCCCCGGGTGACCGGATGCGCGAGTAGTGCTTCCGGTCGCTAACTAGCTAGTTAGCTAGCGATGTCACGGCCGACATAGACTAGCAGGTAGGGTTAGCCTCCTTTGTGTTGCAACGCTATTGTAAACTGCAGCGTATCATATACACGCAAAATCGCCGTTTTGCGTACTATAGACACGACTTTTCCAAAGCGTGTATATGTGACGCATGTGATGCGATCGGGTTGCAGTAGCTCCAGTATTGCTCATTTTTCAAAGGAGAAATAAAGGAGTCATTAAAAACACCGAATTGAGATTAGCAAGGCATCTCCTTTTAATCTCAGGTATGACTCCCTCTGATTAATCTGTCTCACCTAGTGAATTTTAGGAGAAACATATGGGGCGGCTGTGGCTCAGGAGGTAGAGCGGGTTTGGCCATTAATCGGAAGGTCGGCGGTTCAATCCCAGGCTGCGTGTCGAAGTGTCCTTGGGCAAGACACTGAACCCCGAATTGCCCCTGGCGGCTGTTCCGCCAGTGTATGAATGTGTGTGAATGTTAGTTCCGTTTGAGCACTTATGCCGGTTTCACACCAAACGCGATTTTCCGCCTCGCAGCGCTTTCCACGCGCGAGTACATTCGCTGCAAGTGTTCACACACAACGCGAGAAGGCGATTTTAACGCGATGAGGTGAATAAACACAACTCGCCATTACTACAACTGTATGAAACCAAAGTAAACATTTTGCGGTGATTAAATAGCAATAATAATAGGCTCAGTGAGTGAATGGTGAATGCAGAAGTAGTGTAAAAGCACTTTGAGTAGTCTAAAAGACTAGAAAGGCGCTATACAAGTACGGAGCATTTACATATGACAAACATTTTAGACAAAATGGAGATTAAAAAATGAGGTTAGATGAGAATCTCAAATTTATATCCTAAAAGAAAGCTCTGAGCAGTAAAATTTTCCTCTGTCTCACCTATTGCTCCTAGTGAATTTTAGGAGAAACATATGAGAAACATTTTAGACAAAATAGAGATTAAAATAAGGCTTAGATGAGAATCTCAAATTTGTCTCCTGAGCTATAGAAAAGCAAGCTTTGAGCAGTAAAATTTTCCTCTGGGTACTATTCAACCCTCTGCCTATTTCCATAGCAAGGATCCAGCCAATCTCACCTGAACTCACTCACTCCTAATCAATGGTCTACTTTATAAGCTCCACCCATTCCCTTTGCTCTGGCTGGCAGCAACTCAAACTACACGTGAGGGCCCTCTGTCTCTGGATTAAGTTATAAACCTATGGTTGTGTGTGGGAGTTTATTGCCTTTTTCATATTTGCTGTTTCTTAATGGTTATTTGTAAACTAGATGTGACTGAATGCTTCACTGGTATATATTAATCAATGCTATAATCCTCATGTTAATTGTTTTGCCTTTAGACATGGGAAAGCAACATCCAAGATGAGATCTCATAGTTGTTTCCTTCTTTTCTCCTAGACCCAAATGAGCTGTTTTTTAATAACAAGGTGAGACCAAAGGCCTTATCTCCCACTTCTCAAATTCATCTCAGGAGAAACAACCATATAAAATCTCATTTATGTCTGACTGATCAAAAGATGAGATCTCTACAGTATCCTAAAGAAGTGTAATTTCAGTCTCCAGAATGTGGATCAGAAAAAAAAGCCCCAAGATATTGGTTATCTTGGATAGTTTTTTTTCTTAGTGACCTCACTTAAGCCTCGTTTCCACTGAGTGGTGCGGTACGGTACAGTTCGGTACGGTACGCAATTATTTGCGTTTCCACTGTCAAAAGTTGTGAATGGTACCAAAAAGCCGAACCGTACCGTACCACTTTTTGGGTACCCTTTCGTTGGGGTACCTAGCACAGTGGTACGGTACTAAAAGGTGGAGCTAGACTCACTGCAGAACGGTGATTGGTTGACAGAGAATCGTCACTTGCGCGTGCTACAAGGGAACTCGACAATTGTTGTTTGCGGTTTCAGCTTTCTTCTTCGCGCGTGAATGACGTCAAGCGACTTTCCGTCATCCACCACGCCTATCAAGTAGGGTACTGTTGGCAGTGGAAACGCGAGCCCCGATCATGGTTTAGCGACCCGACCCGAACCGTAGCGTACTGTACCGTACCGCACCACTCAGTGGAAACGAGGCTTTAGGGGTTATTTTACTCAAGTACTTGTGTCAAATGTTGAGGTTGAGTATCTTTTTATGGGGGTTTGTACTTTTACTCCCCTTAATTTCAAATTCTTCTTATATTTATTGTTAATTATCTGTTACAAGTTACTGAGAAAAATAAAATAAATTTTGATATTGTAAATAATGCACTTTCAAATGTCATGCTTTCCAATTTGTTAAGATAGTCACAGCCATCAATACTTTGACATGATGTTTAGAGATTAATTCATTAAGGACGAATGCACGCAAGAACTGAGATACAACATGTATCTGTCAAACAGAATAAGCACTTTTCTTTTGATACATTCACTATGGAATACTTTTATACCTTTTACTTGAGTAGAATTATGAGTACTTTAATTGTGGATATGATATTTCTCTTTTAGTAAAGGAAAATTGTATTATATTTACAATCAGTCCTCCTCTGTTGATTTTAGCTGCATGGCACAGCAGCAGCGTTGTTGCCCTTTGTATAGCAAGAGTGGGGTTCTGCTCAGGGCAAGCCTCGAGCATGGTTCTCCAAGCATAGACAATAATGTAATACAATCAAGCTCATGAACATCTCCCCAGAGCTCCCAGCTGCTTTTTAGGAGCAATAAGCAAGACATTAATGAACTCAAAAAGATGGAATGATGAGATCTCATCTGTTAGTTCCATTTATCCTATTATAATCTCAATTCAGTATCCATTTGTCTTACCCCAGTCTCAAAACCTCAATCTCTCTTCATCTCGTCCTTTTCTCCTAAGGGGTTTTGGGAGCAACAATTCATATTGGAGTAATCTCAAAAAGATAAACTATTGAGATCTTAGGGTTTTCTCAAGAGTTAAAGAAAAGACTATTCTGAGCAAAAGTTTTTCCTCTGGGTGCAGATATCACATTGTGTGTGAGTGCACAGTGCACTTTGGTAATTGTTTGGTAATTGTAGATCTTAAGGAAAGGCAGGAAACAGTATAATTTAACTTAGTCATGATGAATTTCTAGTATTACGTAACTGTTAAATGTCTTGTTATTTTTGTCCCTCCTACATTCTTATCGACCATGGTGATGTTCAAACTCCTGTGAGCAAATCCTATAGAAGGATTTTACAAGCATACTTCATAGCTTACCACTAGTAGGCTATAATTCCAGTTACAGCAGTTTCATTTTTGTGGACTGTTGTCCTACATGAAAACTTTGTCTAAGAAAAATGGTCTCCTTGGTGTTTGGTTTCTAATGTGTTAATGTTAAGTACTATCCTGTCAATTATCATAACCATTCATGCAGGACAACAGTTCAACATTTTAAGTTTGCTGTAGCTTGCACCTTTTTTTTAGGTCCCGCTCCATCCAGGCTGTGTTCATCAGTTCATAAAAAGTGACATTGACAAGCAACTTTATGCACAGGGTTATGTTCATCATTTATATGCAACAGCTACTTTATACCACTAGACGGCACTAATATCAAATGTTTTTTACTACTGAATGTAGATACGGTGAAGCTACTATGCTATGTGTTCTTTTTGTTCTTGAGCTTCTTGAGCTTGGACAAACAGCACCCAATCTCTTCCATTCTCGATCCCCACATGGAAAGAATCTATATAAACATATATGTATATATGGTGAAGTGTCTTGCTCAGGGACACATTGGTGGATGGGTCACAGTGGGGGATTGAACCCAGGTCTTTCACACCAAAGGCATAGTCTTATCCATTGCTCCATCACCCCCACAAACAACGTTTCAGGAAAACGTGTAGACATCACAGCTTTCCATCTCCTCTCACTTAATTGCCATAGTTAAAGTCCATAACATGCCAATTACATGTGATAGTAATTTCAGTGTTGCATGTGCACATACATAAGTGCTTGCATAATTTTTTTAGTTCTTAGTTATTGGCTTGATAATGGAAAATATGAGCTAGGCATCATGTATGACAGTTGCCAAAGTAAGATATGAGCTACAAAATGACCAGATCCTGCCATGAGCTATATAGGAGACATATCTTGTATGCACATGCACCTCAATTTTGGCTATATGTGGCACATATACGCATATACGCAGCATATATATTATCATATATGTGCATATATGCTGTATATATGCAGCATATATGTCCATATAAACTGCATATAGGTTTCATATATGCGCATATATCCTCATATAGGATCTTTCCATGTGGGTCTCCTCTGCTGGAGAGGGCAGAAGTACCAGTGTTCTGACAACTATACTACAATTTATACTGCTTTGTTGAAAAAGGCAACCATAGCACATATCAATAGCAGTCTATCCATTGCCGTGGACCCTAACCACAGCATAAAGTACTCACACCGAAAAGACCAAGATTGTGGGCCATGACCACGCGCAGAACTGCTTGGTAACATAAAGGAAAAAGTGCCCGTCCACCAAAGAGTAAAATGCAGTGCCAGTGTTATGTTGATGTGCTACTTGGCAGTTCTGTGCATGCGCATTACTTAGGGTTTAGGGTTGGATGCTATCAATTTAAGGTAAAGTAGCATTTTTGTGCATCTAATTTGTTTGCACTGTTTACACTGCAAAACTCTACAAGCTACGTTACTACTGTCACAAACTGGCTGTGACCCACAGCGTTAGTCCACTTGATTACTATCACGGCGTAAGCTGGCGTCACATTAGCTGAGCAGAATTGATTCCCACTCAAAGTCCAAAACTTTCTCTTGTGGTTCTCTTCTGATATCAAGGCAACCGCCTATATCTCCTGTGCCAGGGACCGCCCATGACCGGGACAGAGCAAATTTTATTCAATTAATGTTTTAAGCAGGTAAAAATAAACACAGGACTATAAATGAAAATGTTTTTCTGAATACATAAGAATTCATTCATTTCAGCACAGTATGCTACAGGTGGTATACAAAAGGCAATATTATACAGTTGCATCTTTTATCAAGAGAACTGTTAGCTAATAATCTTAATTATTTTATCACGTCACATTTGGACCTAAGTCACTCACAGCCAGGTTTAGAAGGTTTACTTTAAAAATGTATTCAAGTACAAATACTAATTACTTGTTAAAAATTGTAATCAGTAATGTATTCCAAGTACCACAATATAAAAGTAATGCATCTGATTACTTATAGTTAGTATTGGACTATTTCAATACTAAAAGTGGCGCTACCAGCAGAGTTTCAGGAGCGGGACCACACATCAATCACATCACTCCGGGCATTTCCATAAATACCCACACATCCCATCTCCTCTTCTTCACTCTCCAAGCAACATCGTGTCGAGAACGCTATGCTACGCTAACTTACTTTCAAATTATTACAAACTACAGTCGTGGTCAAAAGTTGAGAATGACACAAGGATTAGTTTTCACAAAGTTTGTTCATTCTGTGTTTGTAGATATTTTTGTCAGATGTTACTACAGTGTATACTGCAGTATAATCACAAGCATTTCATAAGTGTCAAAGGCTTTTATTGACAATTACATTCAGTTTATACAGTGTTGACCCTTCTTTTTCAGGTACTCTGCAATTCGCCCTGGCATGCTGTCAATTAACTTCTGAGCCACATCCAGTCAGTCCATTCTTGTATAATCAATTCTCGAACTTTGTCAGAATTTGTGGTTTTTTGTTTAACCACCCACCTCTTGAAGATTGACCACAAGTTCCTAATGGGATTTTTTTTAAGATTAAGTAAATTTTTATTGAAAGGAGCCACTTTGCTATTCATCTGATCACGCTACATAACATTCTGGAGTATATGCAAATTGCCATCATAAAAACTGAGGCAGCAGACTTTGTAAAAATGAATATGTGTCATTCTCAAAGCTTCTGACCACAACTGTACTTTCATCCACATACCTCTTTTGAGAAAGTGTATGTATATCGCTATCCCCAACGGACAATGAATTATTTGGATGGACTCACGACGGTCATTTTCAAAATTCATGTCGGCCGACCCAGCACCAGAAACCAAACTCTTTTCCTCTGTCTCCATGCGTTAGACCCTTTCCATAATCCCAAAGCTGGCCAGGAAGTAGGTGAGTTCAGCTTCAACTCCATTTCTGCAACGGTCCATTTCTACTCAACAATCAGGAACATTTCACCTGACAAATCTTCCGTCTTTCTCAAAAAGCTGATCACAGCATTACCCCGCCCCAGCAAGGTCTCAGTACTAATTTATAATTTCAAAATAGAATATCAACTCTTCAGAAAAGGCAAAACGATAAAAGGAATTCTGTTTTACTGAACAGACAATACAGTAAACTTTTCAACGCTGTCATGTCAGCATGGCATGCCCACAGTTCCATCAACACCAGCTCCCTTCAGGGTGACGCATTATGCATGCAGTGACATCAGAGCCACTGTTAAAGGGTCAGTTTGCATATTTCCTCCAGCTGAAGATAACAGAAAAGTCTGTGCGATTTATTGGAGAGAAAGAGAACCTCCACGAAGCCTCTGCATCCAGATGGTGAGTGAAATTCTAGTATTTTATTTGTGTTACAATAATTAGCAGGTATGGGTATGTTGTGAATTATTTTAGAGCATTATAGCCTAAATTGTTATCATTAATTACTAGAGCGATGGTGGTCTACATTGTCATCATTTAAAGTGTTATTTATAGTGTAAAGTTAAAACAGTGTTAAAACTGTATAGGCTATAGCTCTGAGTGTATGTGTTCCTTTTTGAATCTAACTGCCCAGGCTCAGCAGAAGCACATACATGTGTGTAGGCAAGGACGTGTGCTTTGGGAGCAGAGTGAGGAAGCACCAGACACGTGCAGAGGGAGGTGCAATGGGTGCTTGAGCACCTGCCCTTTTGCTGCCCAAAGTGTCCTTTTTTCAAACGCAAAATTTCCTTCATTTTATTTATTTTAAAAGTTGTAAAGGCCCTTTTGTGAAGGCCTGTCCGATCAAATTATCAACAAAATGAATTAATAATAATTTCACAGTAAATAAAATGACTCAATTGATGACCTTTCACCTGATGACCTCATCCGTGACGAGCCCTCCCGTTCAGACACCGTTAGTGATTCAGCAGCTCTGCCTACAGGACGCCTTCGATTCCTGTAAGAGGGGTTTGCTGCAGTGTGCTTGTTGTGATTGTTGCAAAGAGAGCAGCACAGTTGTTGTGTAGGATATTGCTGTGTGTCGCCTGCCTGTAGAAGTAACATCAGCTGCCGGTGTCGTACCGAAAGTGATCGTCTGCCGAAAAATGATTACCATCTGCTGGAGCTGTATTATCCAGTCTCTTTAATCACTTCTCTGGCAAGTGAAATAGCCTACTGCATTTTATTGCTTGTATTGGCTATTTAAAGGTATTTTAACAGGTAAAAATGCCTGGATTGGTTGGCCTATACATCAAGTAAAATAATGCAGAGTCAATTATAATTATAAAATTGTCTACATTTTATATCTAAGTTTGCAGTAAGTCATGTTAGTTTGGCTACAGCCCGTTTTCCAAATTTAAACAAGATATTACACATAGGCCTACCAAAAATCACTTTTCGGCACTTCTACACTATGAACTCTGTTCACTTCGTTCTGTTTGGGGGAGAAAAGTTTGACGGGAACTCTTCAGGCTGGTTGCTGCTGTTTCCTGGTGCACTTCATGTTATGGCATAGGCCTACCAGCTCTTCGTTTTCCCAGGACTCTCCTGTATTTTACCATTCTCTCCCGCTATTCTCCCGCTATTTATGTATAGACAAGGTGAGTATGTATGTGTGAGTTAGAGTACATATGAGGGAGAGTGGGATCTGTAGTACAGTTGTTAACGCTCTTGTCTTTGGTGTGGGAGACTTGGGATCAATTCCTCACTGCATGTGTCATTGCTCTTCAAGCAGCAAGTCTGGGGATTATGGGAACATGACAACTTTCTTTTAATTTTTGGGGGGAATAAAAGTAACTGCCAAATTACTAAATGTACATGGAAGAGGAAACTTTTTGCCCAACTGATAAGTAGGTGAAACAATGTTAGCTATCTAGCCATGATTCTTAACTCTGTGTGATTGCCAAATTATTAATTAGGGCTATTGGTTATTTTAGGATTCATTGTGTGTACCCTTGTCTTCAGGCATGTAGCACAAACTTTTGGGCCCTATCTAGGGTACAAGCTGTCTCTAGGGGCCCCCCTTCCTCTCTTGGTCCCTGTCTCTCACACATCTTTTGAAAAATGTTGACAAATAATTAAACTAACAACTATACACATTAAACTCAGGTGGTGATTATGGTAGTCGCTAATGAACTGTTCTTTCCACATTTAAACAAGTAACAATAATCTATTATTTGTACTTAAGTCTGCACAGCCTCAACAGATTTCAACCCTTTTTTTCTCATCACACTGTCTCCTGAAATTATTTTACTATAGTTAAATGACGTTTGCTGAGTATCATGCTTAAAATAAAGTTATTTTCTTCATGTTTATTCAAGCATTCATCATTCCCAAGGAGACAACGCTTAAAAAATACGATCTTTGTTGTTGTAGTCCTATATTGAGAAAATGTTTACTATATACTGCATAATAAAAGACAGCTGAACAAGATTTCACTGGAGTCATGTTTCATTTGCAGAAACAAATGTTAGGAATGCATTTACATTGTCATTTGTATAATTTCAGTACCTTTAATCTATCTTTGTGTCCAAGCCCACATTATGTTCCAAAGGCATGTAGATCTAAAAGCAAAATAATTATAACTTTAGAAAGTTTAATTTATGTTGCTGATGATAATTTATGTTCTAGCCTACTATGCAAATAGGCCTATGCATTAAGCTAGATTCCTGCCTTTAATGAGCTGATATTCCATTCTTAAACTGCTAGATGTGAGTGTGATCACCTTTCTTTTTAACTAAATTATTTAGAAGTTGTTTTCATTCACTTTGCTTTATTTATCTTTTATTTTTTTCGTACCTTAATTTGGAATTGTCTTGACCACTCTAATGCTGCGTTCCAGGCAAATCGAAACTGGGAAATTTCCGACCTCCAACTAGAAAACTATCCTGGAACGCCACTTGAAGTCGGATTTTCTACTTGTGAACTCGGAGAAAAAAAATTGTACCCCGACTTCACGAGTAGCATGTGAATGACGTCACAAAACAATGTCTGCGCCCATGGAAGCGCACTTTGTAAATGGTAAACCATGAACTAAAAGGCAACAAAACGTAGTATATTTGCATGTACATTTGGTAGCTGGTTACAGTAAAGAATCTCATAAAGTAAATAAAATAAAGTTTTTTCAAATCTAAAAAGTGTTTCAGACAGCGTTAAGGCTTTGCCTAAAATGCGTAACAGCTTCCACAGCAGTAAGAGGTGCAAAAAACGGAGATTCGGTAGCTCAGTATCGTAAGTTAACTTTCACTTAAGTTCCCCTCAACTTTCCCCTTAACTGCCGAATCGGAAGCTGCGAATCGGAAGCTAACTTCAGCGTCGTCTCATAAAGTCATCTTTTCTGCATAAAAGTTATTGTAAAAATGCCAAAACATTACGAAGTGCAACCTACAACACTGACTGACTTGAGAGCTACCAACTTATAGCCAGAGGGGTAGCCTACACAGAACTAGTAGGCTAGCATATGGTCTATTTATGTCAGTTGTTGCAGTTAAACTGCCATCCTTTCAATTAACGCCTAAAGCACCGCTGAGGGTGCAACTGGTGTAAACACTTTGTCACGGTCAGCCAAGGTTTTTGTTCACTTTCGGCGTCATTACCACCATGCACCTGGAACGCTTTGATGTCGAAAGTCGGAAGTTTCAGCTGGGAAAAATCCCAGTTCCGACCAGTCTCGAACGCGCCATAAATGCACTGAGTTGCTGCCATGTGATTGGCTGATTAGCTGTTAACAAGCAATTGAACTTGTTTATCTGATAAAGTGGCCGATGTACACTGTTCTGTTGTGAATACGCTACTTCTACTTCCTGCGGGTATGCGCCTTTATGTTGAAGGTTAGGCACGCAAACCGGATGTCTTCTCGATACCACCGTTGTTTACTCGATCATTCCGTTTATTTTCCTGACTGAGCTCTGTTCGGTCGCGATATTGCAGTTAACACTGAAAATTAAATAAGACAACAAATGGAGACAATACACAAAGCGCTCGGCTTGGAGTGGATGGACGGCACGAGTCTTTTGATATTTCTCTGTGTTTTTCTGTTGTTGACTGATGTTTTGAAGAACAGAGTGCCGACCAACTTTCCTCCTGGACCCTGGGCTCTTCCTTTGATTGGCGACCTTCATCGCATCCAACCCTCCAGACTTCACCTTCAGTTCACAGAGGTAAGGACAGACCTATAATTAGTACAGTATAATTATTATTGTGTGAGTAAAATAAAACCTACTACAAAAACACACCCTTAGGATTTCCTCTGTAGGCCTACCAGACTCACTTCCAGACACTTACCATTTCCCCACAAATTCTATAAATAATTACTTACAGGTTGTGGGCAGTAGATCTGTATATGTAAAATTTGTGTCATCATTGCTTTCACCCAAACCAATCTCTACTTTCCAAGCCAGTCGCTGGGTTTCCAGTGTGCACATATAAAAGTTCAGAAAATATTTTAAAACACAATCACCCAGCAACATGACAGAAAAGCTGTTAAGGGCTCATTCAATATTTCGAAGTTACAAATCTTTTGTCCAGAACACAGTTAATTCAACATTATTAATCGAAATCCAGACCAAGAAAGCAACTTTCCAGAGCTGCTGTACAACAGGAGGTTCAGGCGTGTTCCCTTGACATATATGAAATCATTAACTCAAAGACTTTTGTAAAGAGCAAATTCATATGTAACACCAACATTTCAAGTCATTGTTTTGAACTTTCAGAAGGTGAGGGAATGTTAAACTGTAACGTATTGGGCCCACACATTCTTACTGCCAGCACGAATCACTAAAACAAATACTGTACACCTCAGTTCTGACATTTTACCCTCATTTAGGCTGTATCACACAACAGAAACCAATCTCAACACTCATGTTCAATAACCAAACAATAATGGTACAGTTAACTCACCTACCTCAGCAGTTCAGAATCCAAGATATGCCACAACGCTAATAAATAGATGACAGTGTCAGCGAAATGATTAATTATATGACAAAATGTGGTCCACTGCACTTCAGGAACCAACAGAAACAGATTGTTGGTAATCTGCTTCTGTTGCTGTTTACATTTCCCAACCAGCAGCTTTTTTTATGTGTTAAAGCCAGATGTAACAGTAAATTCTGTGGCTTGTTCAGTAACAGCCATTTTCCCTCAAACGTAGCCATCTATAATCCTTAATAACTGCATATTGATTAACTCCTGCATTGGTGTCAACATTCAGGTATGTGGTTGCAGCTTGATTTCCGTCCACAGGATTAATACTGTATTGTCCAAAAGGCTGCTCTACTCTGCATCTGGTCAGAGGTATCAGAGGGGCTATTGTTATGTGTGAGACAGCAGACACTTGTTCCATGAAGTGGTGAAACTGGACATCATACCTCAAAATAATCTGTCACCACAAGGGAGTTTAGGATATAGGAAGAAACACATTTACACTAGTATCAACAGAGCCATTTTATGTCAATAATTTTAAAGGAAGCGGAATAAAACATGAAAAACCACCCACATCAGCCAGGTGCATGTTTGTGCTGTCGCCCTCTGAAGCTAGACTGATTTTGTTTTGACATCATCAGAAACAATGTCACCTGTCGGATCTGTGTGTTCAGTTTGCAGAGAAATATGGAAACGTTTTCAGCCTTCGGCTCTTTGGTGGAAGGATTGTGGTGATTAATGGCTACAATCTCGTGAAAGAGGCCCTGGTCCAAAAAGGAGAGGACTACATAGATCGCCCCATCATACCATTAATGGAAGCGTTAAATGGGAAGAGAGGTTTGTGTTGCATTTTCTTTTAAAAGTTGCTAGTTAGGATTTAGTTAGGTAGTAGCATCAGACTAACACCATATTAGGCACATTAGCATTTAGCTAGTTGTTGGTTATACATAATTGTCTAATGGTGTTTGTGTTTCCAAAAGGTCTGGTGTTATCAAATGGCAATCCATGGAAGCAGCAGAGGAGATTCGCTCTTCATACACTCAGAAACTTTGGTGTGGGCAAGAAGAGCCTGGAGCCATCCATCCAGCAGGAGTGCCAATATCTCACTGAAGCTTTTGCCCTTCAGCAAGGCAACAAACAAATCTTATTTTTCAACAAGCAGCAACTAATCAACTAATACTTCATAACTAGTTTCAAAGCAGTATGCTTTTTCATCATTCCTTTTTTGTTTATTACATTTTCCCTTTCCCTTCAACTTCGCTCCAACTTTGCCACACAGAGACATGTACATGAACTTTAGACCTGTTTGCTTCATTTTGGCAGTGGATGGCACTCTGTAAATGTTTTTGATAAACAGCCTGTTAATCATCCATAATTATAATCAATATGTCAGAGTACTCTTCTTCTCTGCCTGTGGCTCATCACACAGTTTATTTTTTGACTTGTGTTCTTTTATTTTTTACAAAGTTTCTGTGTGTTTTATCTACATTTCCTCTTTATTTTACAGGCAAGCCTTTTGACGCCCATTCATTGATTACCAGTGCTGTGTCCAACATCATCTGCTGCCTGGTGTTTGGGGATCGTTTTGAGTACACTAACAAGCAGTACCAGGATATTCTTCAGATGTTCAATGAAGTAGTGCGCTTACAGGGAAGTTTGTGGACACAGGTGAGCCTCCTTTGTAAACACGATGCAGCACATAGTAATGTTTTTTTTAATTACTATCCAGTCAGACCACATACATCAATGGTGTGTTTTAGTAACTTTTTTGTAAATCATAATCAACATGCAATTAAATAAAACTACCATAAAAGTTATTAAATTAGATTGAAATGTGTAACTGTACTTGTGCTAGTTTATTTATCATTACATAGTGGTACAACAAAATGAAAATTTGTGGTCCTTTCAAGATACACATGAATATAGTAACATATCAAATAAATAAAATAAAATAAATACAATCAAACAATATATACCGTTATTTATATACATATAAACATACACCCTTGCGATGGACTGGCGACCTGTCCAGGGTGTACCCTGTACGCAGGATAAGCAGTTGACGATGGATGGATGGATACCCAGAAAGCAATTCTGCAGTTCATTTTTTGAATTTGCATCTGCAGTACTAAAGTGAAAGTATCAGTACAACAATATTAAAATACTCCATTACAAGTAAAAGTCCTGTAAAAGTTTTGGACTTTTACATATAAATTAATGTCTGTGACATTCAAGCCCAAGTGAAACAAGTTCACACATTGTTGATTAACAGTTTTACCCCCTTTCTGTATTTGCAGTACACTGAAGTAAAAAAGTATTTGGTAAAAGTAAGCACAATTTACCAAGTATCAATTTAAGTTAAAAAAAAGTACTCATGCAGTAAAATATGTAAAATGGATGCCATTTTGGTCAATATTGAATAAAGACTTTAATAAATATGCTTATTAAATAAATCCTGAAATAAATAAATGTGGATTTAAATAACTGTAAATATAAATATATGTAAATAAGCCAATAAAGGTCAACACATTAATAGGTTTTTATCTAAGGACTGCTTATATTTATTTATGGGGAATCTTATTTCATAATTCCACATGTCTAAATCAAAACCCTGCGGTTCATAGATATTAAAGTAATGGGCTTTTAGTGACATGAAGTTATAAACCTTTCTTTAAATGCCTAATGCTACCTGATTCTCCGATGATCTGGTAACTGTCTTCATGCTCTGTAGGTTTATAACACATATCCCTGGTTGATGAAGTGGCTGCCCGGGCCTCATCAGAGGATATTCACTCTTACACAAAACTTAAATGACTTTGTAGAGGTCAGGATCAAAGAACACAGAGAAAGCCTTGACCCGTCCTCACCGAGAGACTACATTGACTGCTTCCTCACAGAGATGGGAGAGGCGAGTTTTTCTATGTGTCTGTTTTGTGTTTGTTCTCTTTGTTGTTGTTTGTTTTCTCTCTAATGTCTGCTGATACTAGAAACTGCATTTTGTGTTTGATAGAAGGAGGATGAAGATTCTGGTTTTGATTTAAAAAATTTGACTGCTTGCACTCTGGACCTGTTTGGTGCTGGAACTGAAACTACTACCACGACTTTACACTGGGGGCTGCTATTCATGATGTACTACCCTGACATACAAGGTGTGTGTGTGAGTAATATCTGTGCTGCCTCATGCCGCTTGTTTTGTAAGCATCTTGACATGACCTTATAGGATCAGGGGTCCCTCACAGGTCAGTCCTGTGTTGGGAGAGGAATTATGTGAGATATATTGCTTTTTCCCCTCAGTGCTCTATACAGTACACAGACTCACGTTGTTTCCTGTTCTTACTGTGCAGAGAGAGTCCAGGCTGAGATAGATACTGTTGTTGGTTCATCCAGACAGCCCTCTGTGACTGACAGAGAAAACATGCCCTATACTGATGCAGTCATCCATGAAATCCAGAGAATGGGCAACATCGTCCCCCTTAATTTGGTCCACATGACAAACAAGGACACCATGCTTGACAAGTACACAATCCCAAAGGTACATGACGCACAGAGAAAGAATTGCTTTCTGTGAGCATTTTACTTATTGTTTGATTTGGACTAGTTTTCTGTCACCAACTCAACAATCATGGTCAAAAATCAACAGTTGAACAAATGAACAGCGGTTTTCAACCCACTACGTGAAGTTCAAAGGGGCTATAAAGTAAACCAAATCTGCAAGTAAATTTTATACTGCATCAATATTACCTGAAAAACCAATTACTGCCTGTAAGGATACAAGTTTGTTTGTAAATAAATAAATAATCAGAAAACATTGAAAATAGATTGAACTATAATGACATATAATATAGGTTAAAGCCTCTCCCAGCCTCTCCCAGCACATTTTTGCTGCGGGTTATAAATTACCAGACATTTTACACCTAGTAATTTGACAAAACAAACAATAGGTAGTAGGGCTGAACGATTTTGGAAAATAATCTAATTGCATTTTTTTTTACCCATATTGCGCTTGTGATTTAATATGCAATTAATTTCTAAGCTCTTTACCTTCTGTATTATTCAAAATGGACAAGCAGTAAATCAGTGTATACACAATATTAGATATAGAACTATACTGTTCTTTCTTGTGTTATGATCGTTTAGGTGGATTATTATTATGAGCAAAGATGGAGAAGGTATATCAAATAATATAAGAATATGAGAAAGATAATTTGAGATAAGTCATGGCCTTAAATAATATGATATAATATCATCAGGTCGGCCAACCTACTGACCACAAGAAAAACTAACTCACCACAGTGCATTATACAGTAAGCACTCAATACAAAACCCACAGTTCAACCAGCAATTAATGAGCCCTTATCTCAGTTCAAATCTCCTATGAGTCTGTCTTTCTGTATCCCAGTAAGCAAACAAAAAATACTCAGTTTGAGGTTCAATTTAAAAGTTGGCCAACTAAAATAAAACCAAGTGTCGCCTCTCGTGTTTAATAGACAAGCTTAGTAATTCTCCGACAACACTGGAGTTCCCCGCAGCCTCCGATGCTGGTGAGCAGCGCACTGACTGTAACCAGGCTGGAACTCGGGACAGACTGGGCCTCTTTTGGACTCATGCGTTTAGTTTGAAACGCCATTTCACAGATCTGAATGGTGGCTGTGTATGTGACGCAGGCGCCCATCGCCACAATACGCTTACCTTACTACACGTCTTTCCATTGTGCATTTTTCCTGTCCGTCAAAGTGGCGGATGGCCCGACGATTTCACCCACCAAAACCACCAAGTTACCCAGGGTGGTGGGTGCTACTTTCAATCCCTGTGTGACACTAAAGTTTATGTAGTGTCAGCTTCTGTCAAGCTTAAAGAGGTGGTATTATGCTCCTTTTCAGGTTCAAAATCTTAATTTGGGGTTGTACCAGAATAAGTTTACATGGTTTAATTTTCAAAAAACACCATATTTTTTTCATACTGCACATTGCTACAGCTCCTCTTTTCACCTTCAGTGTTGTACGCTCCGCTCTTGAGCTATAGAGTGATGCGTCTTACTGCAAATGCGCAGTTCCTAGGTAAGGACTACTAGCCAATCAGAAGCAGAGAAGGTCGGGTCATAAGAAACAAGATAGTGAGTGTGATCCAAATTGAAGCCACTTCAGACTGCACCCGTAACCTAGCACATGGTATAAATTACTCTCAAGTCCACAACCACACAACATCATTGTTCCACATCTTACCATCTTACCATCAGGACTAAACGTTAATCTGTTGCCGGTATTCTGACGATCTATGCTGCCTTGCCGAAAACTGCCACTATAGCGCAAATCCATAGACTCAGTTCTACTCAGCCCTGCTCCGTTTTCCATTGCAGATAGTACCCAGAAATAGTACGAAGCTTGTCGTCATAGCAACACCACACACAACTGCCACGACGTAATGTTCAATGCGACACACACCAGCGATCCACACAGCTTTCTCTTTTTTAAGTTAAAACGTTTGAATACTCCTCAGAATGTAAAGACAGAAAAGTGGTATGAAAACCTTCCAGCTGTGTTTTCCTCTGCCGTTGTGGCTGCAGCGGTCTGTGTGACGGCGGGAGCAGAGGGCTCTGCGATCGGGCGGCTGGCCGGCCTCACACGCTCCTCCTGTGAGTTGGCACAGGAATCCCCCGCAGCCACTTGCGGAGTTCCTCAACTCCGAAAATATTCAAGCACATTTTTGTTCCGCCATCACTTGGATTCACGTGGATTTAGTAATGAAATTCCATACGAAAACTGTAAAATATAAAACTTTCTGTTGCTGGCCTCTGTCTGGCCATTCTACAACAAGAAGTCAAGGTACAGCGCGACATGCGTGACTGCTTTTGGCTTGGATGTCATGTGACCAGATTGTAATCACAGCCTTTGTGATTAGAAAATCTTGTTTTATTACATTGCGATAATATCGCAAATGCAATTCATCGTTGAGCCCTAATAGGTAGTATATAGTAGCTCTTCTGAAGATTTGATAATTTCACATGATCCTAATCAGCCCAGTTAATATTAGGGCTGGTCCGAATACCATTTTTTGAGCTTCGAAGCTTCGGTAGTAATGAACATCGAATATTCGAAGCTTCGGAAAAAATCAATTTGTATAATTTATATTTAAATTTTCGAAGCTGCACAATCTCTTTAGGCTGCCTGTCCGTTTGTGTTAAAAAGGCCATCTGTTGCTGGGAGGCTGTAGGGCATGAATATACAGTCACTGGCCAGTAGGGGGCTCACACGCTCTATTCTCCCCAGCAACACGAAGAGTGAGAGGCCAGTTTGTCTGCAGCACGGAGAATACGGCGAAACTTCACACCGCTGTTCGGTGTTAGTCTTGGTTCGGGAGTGATTTATTCGTTCATAAAACCGTAAGTTTCTGTTTTGTTGCTGTATTTACTTAGCCTGTTTCTTGGGCATTTTTTAAGTCATGTATAATCTGTAGCAGACAAGCGAATGAGAAGTGTTATTTGCCATCATTGAAGTAGAAAGTACGTACATACGATAGGATTACACAGTGTTTCTTTTGTCTTTATTGGTTAGTGTCACTGTTTATTGACACTGGACACAGGTTAGATCTGTTTAGCCACAATATACTTCAAAGGACATTGTGTGAAGTACAGAAGTAGATGTTAAGCTTTAAAGATAATTATTCTCATTGCAACATAGCCTGGTTATTGGAGCCGCTCTCTGTAAAGGCAAACCCAGAGTCCTGACCCGACTCTCCACAGCGATTTGAATTATCCACCACAACACATGCACTATTTTTCAGTTTGCATTTTGATTATTTCCAGAAACCGTTCATCCAAACGGTTTGGGGCACGAGACGTGACGTCGCAGTAAAATCTCAAAGTCTCCTATATTTCGCAATAGATTGATTTAGATTGATAATAAGGGTAAAAACGCGTAAAGGGATAATCCATTTTGTTTCTATTATTCTATTTTCCACAATGCAGCTTAACCCAAAATACAAGCTCAGGCATGCACTTCTGTCTGTCCAGACAAACTCCGCTGTTCTGCGCTCTTTTGAATACTCCTGTTGCATACTACTTTCAGTAGTCCAAGAAGTAATATATATTTATTAAGTAACTATAACGAAGTTATATGTTAAGTATTATTTCACCAGATTTTATAGTGTAAAACATATTATATGTATGGTGTGCAAAAAAACAAAAAAACCCAGAATATCGAAAGTCACATTTTCAAATCGAATACCAACCCACCGAACGAATATTCGAATATTCGAATATTCTAGTCCAGCCCTAGTTAATATGCAATTTGTTTTGGCGCATTTTAAAATTTGACATTCAGAGTTCTTGACCTCGGAAACAGCATTAGATAAAGTGATCAGTTATGTGATTGTTGTATTATTTTTATATAATATTTTCAGTTATTATGATTAGTTCATCAGCTGCTTCCAACACGGAGAATTAACCTTGTACCTCAACCTTGTAATTTGTTTATTTTTTTCCAGAAATACAAAAAAAACAGAATAAACAGTTTGATTTACCATTTTCATTAATGGCATTTCCTCAGGGCACCACTATCATGCCCACACTGAACTCAGTTCTACATGATGAGTCGATGTGGGAAACTCCACACACCTTCAACCCTCAACATTTTCTGGACCAGGATGGCAAATTTAGGAAGAGAGAGGCCTTCCTTCCTTTTTCAGCAGGTTAGTCAGTAGTTACAAGCTTTTAAAAACTCAGTTAAACCAATTGTTTGCCTGTCTAACTGATTACCACAGTTGGGAGGGGATCATGCTCCATGTCGTACTGTATTCTGTGGTTGTTTCACACTCTGAGCTGCAGCGATACTATATGATCAAAGTGAATCTCTTAAAAATTGTGTGAACAAAACTCATCGGTTGACCTTTGTGTTCTCAGGTAAGCGTGTGTGTCTTGGGGAGCAGCTGGCCAGGATGGAGTTATTCCTCTTCTTTACCTCCCTCCTGCAGAGGTTTTCTTTCTCAGCATGCGCTGGAGAGCAGCCCAGTCTGGAGTTCAAGTTGGGAGCCACTCACTGTCCCAAACCTTACCGCATCTGTGCTGCACCACGATAAACCACCAACTGAACCATCTGTTTCACACCACAATGAATCAGCGTTCCACTACATTTATGAAGAGCGAGAGCGAAGAAGAGGAGTTGGGTCGATTTATGGAAATGCCAGCACTGGCGTGTTTGAAGTATGGTCCCGCTCCTGAAACTCTGCTAATTAACTCCACCTTGTAATATATCAAGAATATCTGCTATGTTTTTCTTTAACTACAGTGTGACTAAAACATAATTTGGAAGTATTTTTCTTCTTCTCAATCAATAGGCCTTTTCAATAAACCTTTTTTATCGTATTACAGTTTTTCTCCAATCATCCTTAACAAAGCTGATCGTACAGCAGCTCCTTAGGCAGGTTGAGCTTCCTGAACTGGCATAGGAAGTACATCCTCTGATGGGCCTTGATGGTGTCAGTGTTGGGCTTGCACGTTAGGCGTTTGAGCATATAAACTCCAGGTCGAATGTTATCACTCGATTGAATGGGCGTTATCAGTTATCAGCCCCATAGATATGGGTCAAAAGGGCCCTACTGCACCTAGGTTCAGAAGGCAGTTATCCATTCACATGGTTAATCATCCATAATAATAATAGAAGAGAAGACTCCAGATCCTGTCCAACAGGAATCCAGCTCACCGCTGACCGGAAGTTTGCTGGTTAACGATATATTTTCAGGTAAGACCATTTAAAATGCGAGCATTTTAACGGTGATTAATTAGCCAATATGCGAAAGTAATACAGAAAAAAATAGTTTTAAGGTTAAGGTTATAATCTGTATCTGCACTTCACTGAAGCCATTTCACGCTCTTATTGAGTAAAATATTCAAACCCAAAATGTGTTTCTTAATGGCTGCACCGGTAGCAGCAATGGAAAAGTCCAGAGAATCATTTTAAATATTCAACCTGACATGTTTGGTCTCTTTGAAAACCTTGGCTAGAACGCAAAATAAGTTCATGAGCTCAATCAGGCTGCACCTGTCTTACAATCATATTCACATAGGAACCCTGCCAGTTTATTAGAAATAGCTCGTATGTGGTGATATTAGTGGTGTGTGGTGTCTCAGTTGTATATTTGTAAGTGATCAGTGAGGTAGGCTAACATAAACATGCATTGCTCACCTCAACATAGAACTTGAAAATAAAACCCAAAGCCACTGTGTGTGTGTGTGTAATATTTCTTTAGGCCAGTGCTAATAGTTGTGCTGCTGGACGTGATTAGTTGCACCCTTTCCTGTGAATATGAGTAGGTTGTCCTATAAAACCTGATATAAAACATTTTCTGTATTCAAAACATTTTTTAATCCCGTTTTCAATTAATACATTCATTTAATATTTTAGATTAAGATACCAGTATATAAAGTAGTTCAGTTTAGCCCCACCTTTTCCAGCTGCAACATTAAAGTAAGCTTACACAGTAATGGAGCTAGTTATTATCCAATCACTTAATAATTATGGGTGTTTCGACACTTTGAGTAGGCATTTAATGCTAATTCTTTTGTAGTCCACTTTTACTTAAGTTACATTATAAATGCTTGTAACAGAGTAGGCATATACACTGTGGTAACCTATTTAAATAAAAGATGTGAATAGGCTACTTCTACTTCCTGCGGGTATGTTTTCCGCCTTTATTTTGAAGGATAGGCACG